>SDVV010013691.1:0-15033 GCA_016164225.1 Gammarus roeselii | reverse complement strand
CGGGGTGACGGCCGGGAGAAGTGCCAAACTGTCATAACATTGATAACGGGGTGACGGCCGGATTAAGTTCAGGCGGTCATAACATTGATAACGGGGTGGCGACCGGGAGAAGTGTCAGGCCATCATTACATTGATAACGGGGTGACGGCCGGGAGAAGTGCCAAACTGTCATAACATTGATAACGGGGTGACGGCCGGATTAAGTTCAGGCGGTCATAACATTGATAACGGGGTGACGGCCGGATTAAGTTCAGGCGGTCATAACATTGATAACGGGGTGGCGACCGGGAGAAGTGTCAGGCCATCATTACATTGATACATTGATAACGGGGTGACGGCCGGGAGAAGTGCCAAACTGTCATAACATTGATAACGGGGTGGCGGCCGGAAGAAGTATCAGGCCATCATTACATTGATAACGGGGTGACGGCCGGGAGAAGTTCCAAACGGTCATAACATTGATAACGGGGTGGCGACCGGGAGAAGTGTCAGGCCATCATAACATTGATAACGGGGTGGCGACCGGGAGAAGTGTCAGGCCATCATTACATTGATAACGGGGGGACGGCTGGGAAAAGTGCCAGACTGTTATAACTTTGATAACGGGGGTGACGGCGGGAGAAGTTTCAAGCTGTCATAACCTTGATAACGGGGTGACGGCTGGAAACAATGACTGGCTGAGGTCAATGACCGCACAACGCGACATAGCAAAGATGTTTGCTCTTCATCTGCTAGGAGGATTTTTTTATTAATATTAATTGTCCTGATCTCAGATTTTTCGAGCCGATCGTTTCTTTTCCAGGTTCATTGAATGGTAAACCCCAACAAACTTGCCATGGAGGCATTGATTAACCCATCATCACATTCGGCAATTAGGAAGAAAATTATGTATTCATTAAGATTAGTTACAGCAGCGGTTAGGTGAAACAAAGACATCTTCCATGGTGGTTTGTGATGAGATGTTCAATGGTGGATATGACTTGAGAAGAAAAATCGAAACGTTTCACAGAATCATTTGAACTAACTTTTGATAGGCCCCTGCCACACGGCCAGTTAGTCAACGTGTATCACACCACCGAAAACATTGATTGTTTCATGCGTACTCAGGCAAAGTCCTCAATCTTGCTATATGATTTATTTTACCACTATGAACATTACAATGATACCAATCGTCACAACGCAACAAAAACGTAGGAATAACACGTTCGATGACATAGTTTTTGTACGTTAACATAGGGAGCCAACTGAACGTTCCTCACCATCAGCGGTGAATGGCGAAGTGGGACAAGAGGACAACCGCCAGCTCCCCAGTTGGGTTATGGCTGTTTCAACCTCACGGAGGAGTCAGTTCCAGGAAAGGCGGGGCCTTCCCGGGAACTGCATTTTCCGTTCACTACGCAATGCTAACAAAGCTTGCTGATTACTAACACATAAATTCCTTTCTCTAGTTTGCATATTTTTTACAGGATGGTAGCATCCGTCCGGAAGATTAGGTAAATGGAGAATTCTACATTCAGCGAGAAGACAACGTTATTGCTTAGTTATGGAGTATATGCTATCGATGACTGGTTTCGCTTAAAGACGGTTCTCAGCAAATCACTAACTATTTCCTGATAGAGAGCCCGCACATTCTTGCAATTGTATGCAAAAATAGAAGTCATCATTCTCATGTGTGTAAATAGTTAATCACGTGTTTTTTTTCTACAGAGAACTTGATTATTATTAACGATGTTTGAAGTATTTTTTTTTATTCGAGGTAGTATGATGGGTATGAATATAAGAGGGTGTGAGGTTTTACCTCAGCGTCGTCTAGTGCATGTTTTTACCAAATATATATTTTTCTGTTTCAATAATAAGAGAACAATTTACTTCCACTAACAAGTGGTGCATGCCGGGATGCCTTATCATGAGCTTACATTTTTTATTCACTATGCTCGAGCGTTGGTTCAAGATGAACCTCAAAGCTCATACTTACCACTACGTGAAACAAAATCCAGGACATTCTCATACAGACGTACATTGATGTTCAATGGCTAAAAAATTGGGAACGTTAATATTAATATAATGGTATACGGTAAATTTATCGGCCTGCATCTCCACGGTCAACTTACATTAAACTATCATGTAGAATATATTTCGATTGAATTGAGGAAATCATCTGGTATCCTAGATAAATTATAATCTTGTATTTCGTAAGAAGTTCTCAGAATAACCTATTATTGCACTAGTTCAACCTTATATCTACAATGGAATTAAAGCATGGTTTGCAAACTATGATGATGTAACTGTTAAAATGGTAGTCATTTGCAATATACCATGCAGAGGAATGAATACCCCTTCTCATACAGGCCACACTATATTTTATTTTACATCGATTATTGTTGATTAAATAGGGGATAGATGTGACTCCCAAATACGCGTCGATATGTGTAATATTATTCATTGGACTATCAAAGTAATCTCATCGAACTTTCACTGCGCCAGTCTAATATACATACTCTCTCACCAAGTAACAGTGAAATATACATACTCTCTCACCAAGTAACAGTCTAATATACATACTTCACACCAAGTAACAGTCTAATAAACATACTCTCTCACCAAGTAACAGTCTTATATACATACTCTCTCACCAAGTAACAGTCTAATATACAAACTCTCTCACCAAGTAACAGTCTAATATACAAACTCTCTCACCATGTTACTGGCTAATACTTATACTCTTTCACCGAGTAACAGTATAATATTTATACTCTCTCACCAAGTAACAGTCTAAATATACATACACTTTCTCACCAAGTAACAGTCTAATATAAATACTCTCTCACCAAGTAACAGTCTAATATGCATACTCTCTCACCAAGTAACAATCTAATATAAATACTCTCTCACCAAGTAACATTCTAATATGCTTACTCTCACCAAATAACAGTCTAATATACATACTCTCTCACAAAGTAACAGTCTAATATACATACTCTCTCACCAAATAACAGTCTAGTATACACACTCTCTAGCCAAGTAACATTCTAATGTACATACTCTCTCACCAAGTAACAGTCTAAAATAAATACTCTCTCACCAAGTAATCTACGATCATTTTATCACATAATCAATCAGGTGACAATTTGTGTACGCAATTCCATATGCAATCAAATCTTTTTCTCCACAACTTGCATTTCAACTAAAACTTAAGGAACATTAGGTCGCAAAATATTTAGGTATAACTATTCCAAAATATATGCATTGATACACTGAGTTGAACGATTGGAAGCAATTGAAAATACGAATTCAATCGTAGAAGATATTGAAACACGACAGAGATGATACATTCTGCTAAGCAAATATGATGTTTCTCTTCATCCCACCTAAAAAGTTTCATCGCTATATATCCATAGGCGCCAGAGCAGTTCCCTGACACTCGAACAGATGAATGGACAAACAGACAAGCGAACAGTCCTACATACTAACGAAGATTGTAAATGGTTGAATTTGTTGAGGCAACAATGTATTCAATAATTTTGCCTCCATAAAATTGAGCCTAAATAATTATTGAAAAAACACAAATACTGCCCATGATAAATTATATATTTCACAGATGTGTGGTATTATTATTAGGGATTTCTATCATTCCCGTCGAAATATTTATGAACATATTAAACTGGAGAACACCCTACTCCAATCACGATTAATTTACAGATTTCCTGAAACTCATCTGCTGTTTTATGAAAATTACATGCCTGCCTTGCGTTGGACAGACTGTTTTAAAATATGTATCCCAATTGGTGGTTTCCGTCAAATTACAGTTGGTCACATTAAATAATCGGTGTGCAGTATTCAAAAGCCATTAAAATATATTGCAGCAACTTTCAAGTGTTTGAGATAATAAAACACTGGTTGCAGACACCGGAGAGTAATATTTGCTGGGTCGATGGATCAGGTTCTTGCAATGAGAGACTTCAAAAAATGTTCATCGTACCACAATAATTCTTGAGACCGAAAGAATGTGTATTGGAGAGCAAATTACAGTGACGCCCCTGAAGCACTTAAGGCCAGAGGTGTTGCTCAATCTCTTCTCGAATCAAATACTGTTTGTCCATCACAGTATTCCGTCGTCCCCCAGGGGCTAAGGCAATTACACTTAACATATATAACAATCAAACTAAATATTCATTGCTCGATTTCATTGTGCAAATTTTTTCATTGTGCTAGTTTATACATAAGTGAATTAAAAGTAGTGTTTAGTATTCAAAAGCTGATGAGATAAATATTACACTCGTTTCACTTCTTTCCTCCAGTTTAGGTTCTTTGAAACGTCTAAAACAATATTTTTCTTGGTCTGGAACCTATGAATACTTCAGCAGCACTAAAGCAGTGTGGAATGGAAGTCGCACTGCCTTGGTGCTGCACTAAAGCAGTGAGGAATGGAAGTCGCACTGCCTTGGTGCTGCACTAAAGCAGTGTGGAATGGAAGTCGCACCGCTTTGGAGCTGCACTAAAGCAGTGTGGAATAGAAGTCGCACTGATTTGGTGATGCACTAAAACAGTGTGGAATGGAAGTTGCACTGATTTGGTGCTGCACTAAGGCAGTGTGGGATGGAAGTCGCACTGCTTTTGTGCTGCACTAAAGCAGTGTGGGATGGAAGTCGCACTGATTTGGTGCTGCACTAAGGCAGTGTGGAATGAAAGTCGCACTGCTTTGGTGCTGCACTAAAGCAGTGTGGAATGGAAGTCGCACTGCTTTGGTGCTGCACTAAAGCAGTGTGGAATGGAAGTCACACTGCTTTGGTTCTACACTAAAGCAGTGTGGAATGGAAGTCGCACTGCTGTGGTGCTGCACTAAAGCAGTGTGGAATGGAAGTCGCACTGCTTTGGTGCTGCACTAAAGCAGTGTGGGATAGAAGTCGCACTGCTTTGGTGCTGCTGGGGGACGAGGTAAAACGAGTTTTCCTTCACAGATGAAATGGAATAAGAAATTGATTGCAATGCTGTGTCAAGTTGTTGGAGACTCCGGAATATCGAGGAGTACGCGCAAGGCAACTTATCGGAGGGCAGTAGCGGAGGGTTTGAACCGTTCACGATAATAATAATATCTCTAATGTATTGCAATTTGGTGCGGTGATAGAAGTTGATTAAATTGAACTACGTTGAACCCTGTTTTATTGATCATTCAACGGTCTAAGTAATCAACCACAACTCTTCTCGATGTCGAACATGTTAAATTCACCTCATTATACAGTCCTTTCTGTTAACAACATATATATGATTGACATGTGTTTCTGAGCGCACCGGGCATATTTCGGTATACAATAATAAGAAACGACTAAGGAAAAATGTTCGCATCAGTTATATTTATTTCACTACAATTGTGTTCATTTCCAGCATATCAAAACGCCCCCTCCCCTCACTGAATAAAACCCCTATTCTCCCTCCTCTCCTCCATAGGTTCGTGATGTTATAGCAATCCTCCCCATCACGGTAATTCGCAGTTATATCCCTGTCAGCTTTGTTCATCAGCAGCACTATAAAAAATGAATAGTTCTGATTATGTGTACGGAAAGTATTGGAAATGCTTTTAATAATTTTGTCTGCAATATATTTTCAATGGTTCCCACTAGAGTTTGTAGGGATGATCTTCTACCGTGTGATAAAAAGCGAGTAATGCAAATACAGTAGATAGAAACAATTCGTCACTTGCAAAAACTAATTTCTCCCTTCCCACGTTTTCATTTTCGTGACCATGTGATCCAATGATTTTTAATTGCACACAGCCGCATTACTGAAATTGTGCGTTAGGTGACGGTCTGCGGTTACCAGAGCAAAGTAAAGACACTATTCATGACGCGAAGAATTGGAAACAATGTAATCACAGAAAAATTATAAACTAGTAACTAAAGGTCAGAGAAAAGAGTTTGTATACGTTTTGACATGCGTTATGCAAGGGTACTTGGATTTAAAGAGCACTATTGCGATTGTTGACTTCTATTCTGGGTTTTGTGAAGAAATACTCGCTGAGGTTTTACAGTATTTATTTATCCAGGCTGGTATCTAACTGAAGTCAACAAAGGGGTTCTTTTCGCGAGTAGTTCCCTTTCGGTCCACGGAACTTTCTCTGCAATGTAGTCGTGCAGAGCTGTGTTGCAGCTTTCGTTTCGTTCAAGGAGATCCTCGTGGAGCTTTGTTGTTAAGGTGTCAGTGCTGCTTGAGTCAGCTGGTAGTCTTGATAGGGTATCGGCGGATATGTTGTTTTTTCCTTCCAGGTAATGGAGGTTAATAGCGTATCCTTGGATCAACAGGGCCCATCGCTGCAAACAGTCATCCTTCGTGGGCTTCCTTAGAGCACCTAACAACGGTTTATGGTCGGTATACACGTATATGGGGAACAGTAGGATAATATGCCTGAATTGTTCGAGTGCATATACGAGGGCTAGGGCCTCTTTCTTCGTCGTCGAATAGTTTTTCTGCGCGCTATTTAAGGTTTTAGATATGTTTGCTACGGGGTGTAGTTGTTGCGCCTATACCTGAATTCGAGGCGTCCGTGTAGAGATGAAACGGTAAGTCGTAATTAGGGAACCTTACTATCGGAGCTTGAGATAATTTCTCTTTGAGTGTTTCGACCGCAGTCGTCTGCGCCAAAGTCCATAGGAACTTGGTACTTTTTCGTAGTAGCTCGTAAGCGGTTCAGCGATCTCTGCGAATTTGGGTACGAACAGACGGAAATAATTTACGGTCCCATGAAAAGACCGGGTTTGTTTTTTATTTGTCGGCATGGGCATCGTCTTAATTGCTGCTACTCGTTCTTTGGTCATGGCCATGCCTTCTTTGGTCATTTGATAACCGAGGAATTTTACCTCGTTGGCAAAAAAGTGACATTTTTGAATTTTTAGTTTGATTCCTGCTTTGCTCAGTTTTTGTAAGACGCTCTCAATCGTTTCCAGGTGTTGCTTAGCCGTTTTACTAAATAAGATGATGTCGTCCATGTACGCAAGACATTGTGGACCTAGAGTGTCGTAGAGTACTTCATTAATTACACGGGCAAAAAATCCGGTTGCATTCTGGAGACCAAACGGTACTCGGTTCCATTCGTATTTGATGCTTCCTACAGTAAAAGCCGTTTTTTCGCGATCGTCTGGGTCAATCTCGCACTGGTGATAAGCGCTGGCGAGATCTAGCGTGCTCATGTAAGTAGCTTGACCCAAGGAGTTTATTATGCCCAAGACTCTCGGAAGAACGAACGAAATTCACTGTAAAACTTCGCTCAGTTGTCTGTAATCAATGCACGGGCGAATGTCACTGTCACCGCGTTTGACTATGATTACTGGGCTGTTATAGGAAGACTTTGAACGCGAGATAGTTCCTTGTCTAGCATGGTTTTAATTACTTGGTCTAGTTTACCTTGAAAGGCGTATGGTATTCGGTACGGTGCTTTGATCACCACGATATTTTCCTTTAGAGTTAGTTTCAACTGGTCTCCCGTGTATTTTCCTAGAGGTTCACCGGAGCGACCAACATGCGTTTCTGTGACGGTGCAGTATTTCCAGCAGGGCTGGTGTCTCGTTGGAGTCACCGCAGCTGATGTCCTCTTGCGTTAACGTTTTATTGCAATCGTCAGCGGGTAAGTCGGGCTCTACCGACTGTGCTACAAGTACAGTTTCGGGTGTCACGTATTCAGCGTTACACAGCTTCGTGCCCTTTTTTAGAAGCACTGGTTTGTCGCTCATATTTGTGAAGTTGACCTTCACACTTTTGTTCTCAACTAGTGTCGGAACACCAGCTATTGCAATCGCGTTGTTGAGTTGCATGTGGTGGAGTATCAGTTCTCGTTCGTTAATGACTTGTTTATTCACTTGGACTGTAGCCAACATCATAGTGTTGCTCGGTATCGTTACCTCGTTACGTAAATGTACACTAAAAACTTGTCTGTGACTGATCTGGAGTCTTACAGTAAGGGGTTGTTTACGCCGGCGAAACCTGTTTGATCAGAACTGGTTCGTCAGTCGATGTACCGTCCACTTTGTGTTCGTTACCTCACTGCTGGCGGGTGAACTTTCACTCTAAGTCGCGGCGCGGGCGACTCTAGCGGGAGAGCCATATCTGATTACATCATCTTTTGAAGTGAATCGGAGTCCTTGTATGGCGGCGGATCCGCTTGTCGTGTTATCGTTGATGAGAGAAAAACGTAGTCGCCGACTATGGAAGTCTATGACCGCATACCTTAGAATATTCATGCAATCAGCAGGTCATGTTTTATACGGTCAGTTTTTTTAAAGATTAGTACACGGGTGTTGAAGCATCCCGCAGGTGTCTCTACCTGAGCTGTTGCTTGTCCTAGAATATGGATTTGACTTCCATTTGCATTTAATACTTGGCCTCAATAGGGTTTCAAGCCGTAGACCACAGTTCTGAGAGCTGAGTCAGCTACGAGCGTCGTAGTTGCTCCTGTATCTATGTATGCTTTCAGTTCTCGACCATTAATCTCGATGTTTAAATACGGGACATTCATTTCATTCCCTTGTCGTTCCCTAGAGTGTGGAGTCCCTAGTCAGTATTGGTTAGGTTCCTCATTCCCATCATAAATATTCGGATCCCAGTTTCCATCCTCGACGTCATGTCTTGCATTTACGTCGTGATGGTTTGTCGTGGGCTCATCGGCCGATGTTATGCGTACGTGGGTCTGTGGAACTTTTCGTGGCGGACCGCGAGCATTGCGCATACATTCGTTGGTGTTATGAAAGTCTCTGATTTTACATTAGTCACAGTATTTGCCCTTGGCTTGAGCTAGCCGGGTTTTACATTGCTTAGCAGTGTGGCCATATTTGCGACAGAATGCACATGAGTTACATTCCCGTTTTACATGACCGGTTTTTCCACAGTTGTAACACGTTATAGGCGACCGATTGTTATTAACTGCGCTAGGTGTCGTCCTTTGTTCAGACGAAGAAGGGGGCGGACGCGTTGAGTTAACCGGGGGTGTTTGTTGCCGGGCCTGCCAAAATGACTTCGTCCGGGTTGCCTTGCTTTTTAGTCGCAGTGAGCAGTTTGTACTGTTCTACGGTCTCAACTGTTTCAGACATAAATCTCGTAGACGAGTTTCTGGGACCGTAATTGGACAGTTTATCGTACACTTTGTTCTCCATTTGAGAAGCTACAAAAAGATGCATTACGAAATTCTGTACGACGTTTAACAAAGAAATGGGCGTAGCGGTTGGTATCGGAACGGAAGCGGTGGTGGAAGAAATAGTAGACGGTGGAGGGAGTATGGTACTGGCTAGTAAAGTTGTCTCGCTGAAGTCTCCCTTAGTAAGAGCTTCATTTTTAAGGTACGCTTCTGCCACGGCACGCGACGCATTTTCTAAAGCGGTCATACCGCAGAACATATTGTCTGGCGTAAGTTTCGTTCCTAGTAAGGCTCGTGCGGCGTGTCTAAACTCGGTTACTTTGAACGAGGGATACATATTCAAAAATTCCGCCCTAATTTCATTAAACGTGACGTGTCTGCCCGCATAACAAGTGAGTAATTTTATTGCGTTCCCGCGTTTTTTATCTTTGAGGCTAAACAAGATTTGTAGTTTTTTGTCGTCCGCGACGACACTGTTTTGTAAGAAATTATTTCGACGGTTCGCATGAACGTGCGCGCGTCAATATCGGGTTTGAAGTATGCCTCGCCAACTTTAGAGTTTCCTTGCGAATTTTGGTAAATCCTGCAAGACTGTGATTTGATTGATCGCCATTTTATAGTTCAAGGGTTATTGCACTGCACTGCACTTTTATATCACACTTCACTGGAAATGTTACGGTTTAACGTGCATATATACCCAAGGTTTCTGGAGTTTGAAGAGTCGTCCGTTGCTGCTCCTTCTGCGTAGTCGGACGTGATGCTCTCCTCTCAGCCGGTTTGTAGTCGGATGCGATGTTCTCCTCTCCTCTCAGCCGGTATCTTGTCGTCTTCTCCTTTTCGAGGCGTTGGTTATTGTATTTAATCTGACTGAAAGAATCTCATCCTCGTCGCCAGTATTACGACTGTTGACTTCTATTCTGGGTTTTGTGAAGAAATACTCGCTGAGGTTTTACAGTATTTATTTATTCAGGCTGGTATCTAACTGAAGTCAACAATCGGGGTTCTTTTCGCAAGCTAATACAATTTAACTTGTTATATCAGTAGTCAGTAGAGGGGGACAAGACCGGAGAGGAAGAGGGAGCAACTAGTTGTATATTCTTATGAGCATATTCTATGCACGGAGACGTTGAGATACTCCTCACGGATTGGTTTCTCAAGTCAAGTCTGAAGGTGTTAGTAACAAGCAGAGCTTATATACTGTGGAATAGGTCAGAACGCCACGGGGTGTATTGGAAATCCCGATGGTGGGGCCCACTGTGGGGACACGGAAGGGACCGTACTCTTGCGGTCCTGGGCTGCGAACATGTGACTGGCTCTCGACCAGGAAATCTACTTCTAGGGCATTGGAACTGTTATCCTGGTTAGACACGCATCTATATCCGCAGGTAAGCGCCAGTACGCGCAATATACTTGATACTTTAACACCGGAGTTGATAGTTGGATTGCATGAGAGGGGCTGCAGACACAGGCTAGCAGCTGGTATTTCCTAGTTAGGCGGTCCGCGTCTTCAAGGTGCTATTATACTTTATGGAGGTACAGACCTAAATACTTTTATGCGTTGGGCAGAAATAAGAATATAACACAGAGGCTAGGCATTAGGTCGGGTGTGAAGAAACCTAAGGTGAGAACTACGCAGTATACACTGTTCGTTTAACAAGCACAGTCATTGAAAATGCCACATGCACAGAGAGCCAACAGATGTCAACACACTCACAGAGCTTCGATAGCAGTCAACACAGCACACATCGCCAACGCAAGGCAACTGATGTCAACTTACATAAACCGAGAACAGAAGTCACCGCCTGCACTCATTGCAAAGAGAGGCTCTCACCTGCACTCAGATGTTTCCATATGCACTCCCAGATGAGATGTCGCATATGAACACTGAGCCAACAGATGACACCACGTCACACTGTGACAACAGATTGGAACTGATATACATGACACCAACATATGTCTCCACTTACACTCAGCACTCACAGAAATCTCCACACTCACAAGGTGAGAAGAGATGTCATCGCATGTACATAGCGCAAACAGATTTTGCCACATACACACAGCTCCCTCAGATGTCACCAAATGCACACAGACAACAGAAGACGACCCTTGCAAGTAGCCCACAGATGTCACTTCATGCACACAGCTCACAGATGTCACACTGTGCCCCTCACGCACAGAGTCAACAGAAGACACGCCATGCATAAGCCAAGAAAAGTCACATCATTCAAACAGCCAACAGGAGTCACCCAAGCCAACAGAGGTCGCGCCTCGCACTCAGCCAACATATGTCACCCCATGCACACAGCCAACAGAAGTCGCGCCTCGCACTCAGCCAACATATGTCACCCCATGCATACAGCCAACAGAAGTCGCGCCTCACACTCAGTCAACATATGTCACCCCATGCATTCAACCAACAGAAGTCGTGCCTCGCACTCAGCCAACATATGTCACCCCATGCACACAGCCAACAGAAGTCGTGCCTCGCACTCAGCCAACATATGTCACCGCATGCACACAGCCAACAGAAGTCACGCCTCGCACACAGATAACATTTGTCACCCCATGCACACAGCCAACAGGTACCATCCCTTAGACACAGCTAGCGGGTGTCGCCAGTGTCGTTCTTCTGCTTCAATTTTGAACAATGCACACAGCCAAAAGATGTCGCCTCATACAAACAGGATACAGTAGTCGGGCCATACACTCAGTCAACAGAAGTCGCGTCATGCTCAAGCAAGCAGAAGTCAACTCATTTACACAGCTAACATATGTCACCTCATGCACATAGCCAGCAGATGTCGCTCGTGTCGTTCTTCTGCTTGAATTTTGAAGGCGGGACGACAGCTCGTCCCTGTTCCTTGAACGACAATTCAGCCGGATTGACAACCTCTGGCCTGCAGGTGGAGAAGCCGGGAAAAAAGCGGCTGATGAGAGCTGTTCAGGAAGGTGGCCAAGTAAGGCAGCAAAGACAGACGGCTTAGCAAGGTGTCTTGTTAAGGCGGCTGAGAAACGCTGCAGATGAAGACAGCTAAGAAATCGTTTGAGAAAGACGTGCAACTGAGGTAGACGACCATGTTTGCGTTGAACTCCTGATTAGATTTTCATTAACATATAGTAAGGCTGGAGGCTATTCAATTCTATATTTATGATTCTCTCTTATAAAAGTATATCCAGAATATTGAGAACAACATGCACCAAATAAACTGACACCACACAGAACATATCTACGGACAACTCAGAATTTCGGCCAAGACTAGGTGATGTTGACTGTGGAGGCGGCTAATGTGAAGCGGGTGACGACAACAGGTAGAGTTGACGGTCACATGCCGAGAAAACGCAAGTATACAGTGGTTCAAGAACACGGTACCTATTTAAAATTGTCGAAGGCAGATCAAAGCTTCCTTATCACTATCGGAATGATTCACATATTCAAAATCGATGTTTTATTAGGGGAATCAATATAATCCAGAAACAATTACCTCTCATTTCAAACTTTTTCCCCATCATCGATAGATCTAACAATTACATGCCATGATTTTCTGCCAATAAAAATACAGCAGATTTCATGCAGCGTGCCTGTATTCTTCCTAGCCATTTTATTTCTTCTTCATCATCCGTTGCTTCCGTCTCCTGACTGTAATCGCTTCTTACCAGCAATAAGAACCGTTTTTCATTCACATTCTTAGGGAAACGTTATTTAGGAAACAATACATGATTCGTCTGCTCTGCCGGCCATCGCAACCGATGGCCATCTCAATCGACTCGATATCAGGGAAGAAGGTATAAACATTGTAACTGAATATAATGTGCCAAAGTACATCACAATCAACACCTGCTGGCAGATCATTAATAAAGTTAACAGTGAATCATAACATATAATTATTTACGTTTCTTATTCTAAGCCCCCAACGATAAATATTGTTTAATGCTGGCCAAATCTCCGGTGCGTAATAGGACTCGCGGTAGCGTCGGTTGATCCGGTAATCATCTAATGTCGGACCTCGTGAATCGGGAGCAATAAACGGGTCATCAAAATGCCAGCATCATTGGTCGGGCGGTGAGAGGAGTCAATGTTGCAGCACCATTGATTGGGGAGGAGGAGGAAAAGGGCATAAAATTGCGGTAGTGCTGACCTGGTTGTAAGAGGGAGCAAAATTGCATCATCATCCACCGATCAGTGGAGGGAGAATCATTGACCTGACAGTGAGAGGGAGCTATGTTACGATGCAATGGACGGCACGGCGAGAGAAAGCGATACGGCATAATTGTTGACCAGTTTGTGAGAGGGAACAAAATTCCGGAAATATTGGTTGGGCGGTGAAAGAGAACGATATTGTAACACTACTGGACTGACAAAGGTGAGAGGAACGGTAATGCAGCACCATTTGCTGGGGGGTGAGGCGGAATCATATTGCAGCACCATTTGCAGGGCGGTGAGGGGCAGGAATTTTGCGGCTTCACTTCAGTGAACCACAACTTACTTTGTAAACCACAACTTAATTGGTGGACCACATCTGAATCCGTTCGCCCCAACTGAGTCTATTGTCCCCAAATCCATTTGGATGTAAAAAGCGATGCTCTTATATATGTGCTGTTTGCAGAAGTGGAGCCTCCACTTTTGCAAACAACACATTGCCTACCATCTGTGAAATGCAGATGGCTCATCTCCATCAAATGCAGGTCCGCTCAACTAGAAAAACACCACATACGACGCTTTGTTCGACTCGTGAATCGGGTGCAATCAAGGTATATACTGCATATATATATGTGTACTCTTTAATATTCTTTCTACACTTTCTCACCATATCCAATCCCCTTAAGTTAAACGCCCTCCCCTCACCAATATTCTGGGCCTCGACGGTTTGTAAGTTGTGGCTCACGACTGTTCCTCTCTGATGTTGACAACAGACGGTCCATTGATTTGCATTTGATAACCTGCGCTGGAAGGCGACAACAGCGCCCAATGCAGCGCATGGGGGGGGGGTAGGAGATGGGTCAAACACGGGCTGCATAATTGAACAGGTTCATCCTGACTACTATTGGTAGGTGATGGGTTTTGGTATATAGAGCAGGGCATCACACTTGAAAGTATCCAGCACTCAGGAGTTCAGTGGCATCAATTGACTCTACAGGCCAGTGTTTACTCAGTTACACATATACATAACTCACGGATGTAATACATATAAATGTTTTCAGTGTTAAGTTTGAATGGTTAAGTCTCTGAAAATATATGGGTTAGTGTGTTCCAGTACTTGGCACTACAAAAGCCCAAATACAAAAGCATAAGAGTTTCCTACTCATTCATAACACTTTTTTCATACCGATTCATGCCGAGCTTGTATCTTGTATCCAGTGTATTTACTCGTCATTATCCAGGACATGCCAAGCCCTTTCATATCGTCAATGAGCAAGCCACACACACGAGCATGGATATCTATACCCTCATCAATCCAGTCCCATTCCAATCGCCACTCACTGCCTCGTCCAGCACCTCTCAGCCTCCACCGCTCCCTATTGACAAGCAGTGATCTGGCCCGCCAGCGACAGCCAATAGTATCAAGGGTCTCGTCGTGAGGTACTGACACCTCGGACGAATTGAGGAAGAGCACTTTTCAAAGTTCAGTCTCAAGGAGTACTAGGAAGTCAATCATTCAACAGCTAACAGCTTTGGTTGGCCCCGTTCCTTGTTCAATGTCAAATAAAAGTCTGACAGATCACTTAGTCAGAGCACACCAAGCCTCCAGCATCAGCTCAAAGTTATGGCATTGCAGAGGTTGTCTTTGATTTGATTTGATTTGAGCCTCATTTCCACCTGAGCCTCAACGTGAGTCATAATAGGCTCCCCCGTAGGGCTCGATGATTATTGATTCCAGTAGGCTCGCACGCCTAAGGGCGCGAGGAATAAACGAAAC
>SDVV010013690.1:0-15033 GCA_016164225.1 Gammarus roeselii | reverse complement strand
TATTATGTATATATGACATTCTGTTACGATTAGGCCGTGGTTACTTTAGCTAAAGAAGATATAATTTAACACTGTTTTGGACAGAGTTGGAGAATGATTTCATCAGATTTCTATATACTATAGCGTGTTCGTGAAGGAGTGTTCCACATCATTTACTATGTGTTTCAGTTATGTAAATCAGTCACATGTCATGGCAACTTATTCACGTTAGTTGTTTTGTTGGCGACATCCTATTTTCTTCTCGTTCATCCTGGTTTTTACTGTATGTTTTGGGTATGGTAGAGAATTGATCTTCTTGTTTTATTATAACTCGTGAGTTTTAGTATATGTCATTCAGATTTGTATGTTTCCAGTACATTTTCCATCTTTAATGCAAGGTATTGGATAGTTTATACAATTATAGGAATATTAGGATATATTACGTTTGAATCTGCAATGTAGAACATTATTTCAGGTATAATTTAGTTACATGTTGTACATTGTTAGTGTTTGATTTATATTTTTTACATCCTGGTACAATGTTGGACGTGGATATTATAGATATAGAATCTTCGATTTGTTACAAACTTGGTCTTGTTGTTAGCATATTATATGTTAATTGTAGGACCATTCTTCAATGTTTAGGAGGAGTTAGAGATTCCACTAGGCAAAGCTCGTTGCGTTTACGTTTATTTGTATAAGTGGACCGATTTACTATGATGGATACCCTAGTGTATTACACTTTTTGTTGTTAAATAGAGCAGAGTAGGGAATTAAGTAGTTATTTTATTATCGTTGTATGATTTTTTCCACGATCATCGTAAGAATGTATGTTTAGGAGGTGTAAATCCGTACTGCATCATCTATGTGGAATTTCGTTATTGAACCCCAGCAAGTGTGTAGTTTAATGTTTTAGAAGACGATTTACTGGTTGGATGGGTCCTGGTGTAGGGGCGGTTTTCATTTTTGGTAGTCATTTGGAGTTCATCCATGTTCAACGTGAAATATTTAAGTTCATGTGGATGTCGGTCTTAATTTCCATCGGGTTATACGACAAGGAGCTGATCGTTGTAGTGATTTACTTAGGTCGTCAGTGAACAGATTCCCAGATTTTTATGATCACACGCTCTGATATTCATGTCAGGCCCATTCCTGACAATTGTACCTACGTTTAGATCTTGGTTATGTCCAGGATGTGACTTTGCTCGACGTTGTTCAGAGATGATGCACTAAACAAATGCATGGTATGTCTAGGGTATTGTTCTTTGACTGGGTGTTACCTCTAAATTTGTTATTTATCAGTGGTTGATTGCTGAGAAGTGACCTAGTAAAGCATTGTAGAAATCGTTGTTATGACATAGTGGGCTTTAATTTTGTCCTACACCATGAAATAGCATCAGCTAGGTTTTGGAATTTGTTATAAAACGTCAGATATTTTTTGGTATGGCTGTTGTATTAGTACATTTTTTTTTGTTGCATCATATCAAGTGTGATATTGGTGTGCGTTATATTCTCTGGGGTGTGGTAGGATACGCCGTATATCATAGTTAATCAATATCGGTAAGGGTAGAGTAGAGAATCTTATTTAACTATTTCATAGGTGATGTTGTTGTATGATTTTGAACAATTATCATATGAATATATCTGTATTAGCTATAAATTCGCCTAATTTCATGTACTGTTGGGCTTAAATTCGCCTAACTGGATGTAGTGGGACAAAATATTGGTAGATTTTTTACCTCTCGACATTGGATTTGGGTACTATTTCAAGTTGTCTTGGAGAATTAGACTACCGAACATGAGTAGAGCGTTTGTGTTGAAGTACTCCATTAGTTTAATGTAAACCTTAGATAGGCTATTTGCTCTCATGTCTTTACTAAATGCTTTTTCCGGCATGTCTAACTTTCATAAATGTTGGTGATCCGTTTACAGTTTGCAAAGCTAGAAATTATTGATTAATTCAGACTTTTTTATGAGATTTCGTTCCAATTCAGAATATCTGACTTATTCGAGCATTCCCTACATTCACTGTTACATTTTTCACTGAAGGTTTGTGGTGATAGCTGTAAGCCTAACCCAACTTCACCTAACCTCACCTATTCTAACCAAGAGTATAATATTTTTCCGTTCTCCTTACTTATGTTAGGTGTTTCTTCATTGATTTAGGTTTTGTTCATATCAAATATATCCGCTTGGCTCTATAGTTTTACCAATCTTTACCAGATTGTGTACCCACATATTTATTTGTTTTCACTGTGCGTGTTACAAGCCAAAAATACCGATTAGTTTCAAGTAATGTTAGGCGGCTCGCTAGTAGACTGCAGTGTTAAACACGGTAATATATGTTGCTCGCATATATCGGTGTTGTTTATGTTTGTTAAAGCGTTGGCAATGAATTTACAGATATTTTATAATATGTTTACCGCCAATTCATTTGGTTAGCAAGTTTTTGTATGGTTTTACTATTGGAATAAGATTTTTTGCTGTAATGTTGGATTTGTTGCTACCACCATTTTCGTGTATTATAACGAATATTGAATAAATCCACTCTAACATTTCACTACAGATCTGTGATCTAAGGTCCGCAGTCAACAAGATCTAGGATATATATCATGCCTAAGATACATAATTAGTGAAATCTATATCAATGTACGACAACATAGATCAAATATCAATGAATGCCAAAGCCGGCATATTGAAGGCGTATACAGGTTTGATGCCGGCATAATTTTGGCGTGCCCAGGATTGATGCCGGCATATGCCGGCATATCTTAGGCGGATACGGGGTTGATGCCGGCATATGCCGGAATAATGTAAGCGTATACAGGGTTGATGCCAACACCTGCGCCGGCACTGTGCCAGCACTGTGCCGGCACCATGTAGGCATATACAGAGCGATGACAGCACCTGTGCCGGCACAAGAGCCGGCACAATGCAGGCGTATACACACATTTGTACACATATACAGGCTCGGTTAATATTTGTAGCATTTTAACTTTGATCTGTGATTTCCATTAGAAATAAGGCGCTTGCTTTTGTTACAAGTTGTTACAAGATATTTAGTGTGGATTAGCTTCTCGTCATGATAGGTTAAAAGAACTAATCATCCTAACTAAACCTAACCTATTCTAACCACGAATTATGTATCATCGATCAAATTTTAATGCTTACGAATGATTTTTTCAGTGTTTTCGGATTTTTGCTTAACAGATATCTCCACTTGACTTTACATTCTGATCTATCCGTTGCAGTTTTGATACACACTTCCAATTCTGATCTATGCAAATTTCAATCATTTTTCTTATGTAAATTAAATTGTTTGTTTGATTTTTTTAGCTATTTTTGTATGATTCTTGATTTTTCTTGTCTCAATCGAGTATCACTTATACATGATATTCTCACCCATCAAAACCTAACCTTATGTATGGTATTCAGCTATTGATATATACATATGAAGCCCCCCACACGACTCTAAATACCATTTCATCATATTTTTTATTCATTTCATTGTCACTCTCGACCCATAATAGTTAGCAGAGAGGCCCCCCGTTTCAAACTTAGATGGATTGAATATTACAAGTAATTCATAATCATTTCCCACTTCAAACAAACGGATACATGGTCCCGTACGAGGTTAACCTAATTTACTTCCACAGCTCCTGTTTCATCATCCATTGACGACTTACACCTCATATTTACTTTTTATTTCCTATAATTTATTTTCAGATTTTTGACGATGACTTCGTTTCATATGTCGCCACACATCACTGGTGGATTAAAAATTTATTCAATTTTATTCTTTTTTTTTGCACAGATTACAGACCCCAGTTACCCCATCACTTGTGAACAGAGGGTGTCTCAAGGAATACCCCATCCTTTCACAACAAAGCAACAAAAATGGCTGAGCAAGATCTGATCGAACTCTAATTTATATCCTGCCAATCTGTATCACATCTTGATAATTCATCCCCCATCCTCCCCAGGATAGGTTTTTGACAATTTTTGAATTTGTAGTGAGCGACATCTTGAGCTTCGTCATATCATGAAACATATTCTTCGACTGATTTCAACAATTCGATGGTACCTCCGACTAACTGACTTGATGTATTGTATTGCAATTTATTGCTTAACCTTTGAGTTCAGGATAATATAATCATTTAATATAATATTTCCATGGTTCAATATTATTTTTATTGGCATTATTTACAGACCTTGCTGGCATCATCAATGCCATTTACCTTTTTTTTTTTTTTAAACAGCATGATTCGTACATCCAACCACACCCATAATCATTATATTTCAGTTTCCTCTCAAAATGCTTCATGTGCTCCATCATATCTTTGATGCGAATATCGAAGGCTGTTCCGTTCTCATGAGTCCACAAATGTTTTGTTTCTTCTTCTTCAACACTAATTATTCAAAACTTCTCCAATTCAAAGTCATTTTGATCTTCGTCAATGAGAAATTGATGCATACGATCCAGAATTTCTTATGTTCATAGGTACAATATGTTTTTTCACTACTTCAGCTTTATTTCAGTCATGATGATGATTTTCCACTTGGATCATATCAATTTCTAGATTTGCTCTCTTATTTCCTTTGAACTTTGTTACGTACGACTGTGACGCGCCGACATTAGTTACCCAAAGCCGACTTCCTTTATTCCTTCATCCATATATGAATGATATCTAACATTTTATTTATTTTTGTTTTACCCATTCTGAGATAACTGGTATTTTCAACACTAATCAATGTTTGATCAATCCGACTCATATCATTTCCGGAGATTTCTTCTACCATGACACGTAAACAAATTTTTGCCAAGTAAAAATTCATTGTTGTTTAGTTGAAGACGAACCTTCCTGCTCCATTTACACTCAACGTGACACTGATTCCAATCTCGGTGTTCAGCTAGCTAATATAAGTTGATTACATGCTGTTTTTCTCAAAACATTAGGCCTAACATTGCTCGCCTAGGTCATCAACTGTGTATATATGTATGTATATATAGCTGAGTACGTATGTGCATATGTCTGTTCAATCGTATTTACGTGTTAATGAGTAATAAGCACATGTATAATAAAAAATTAATATGCAATCTTACAAAAAAAAATGTCTAACAGAAATTTTAAACTCAAAATTTCGATATTTTATCATATTTTCGAAATAAAACACCCAACTTGAGTAGCCAAGTTATCACTTCAATAGACCGACTAGGCTCTGTTACCCTCGAAAATTTGAAATTTTATTTCAATTCTGCATTTTAAATTCATTAAAAAAAACATTCAAAATTCTGAATTTCAAATTTTGTTTCACATTTTTTATCTCGATCTAGGAATCACATCTAGATCTAGAATCTAGATGTGATCAGACAAGTATGTGGTCCTGTGCGGAAGGATGGGGTTTAAATTAAAAAGCCGTTTGTTCGTAGGTGATGGGGTAACGGGGGTCTGTGATCAGTGCAAAAATGAAATAAAATTTAATAAACAAAATCCACCAGTAATGTGTGGCAACATCTGAAACAAAGTCATCGTCACGAATATGAAATTATAGGAAATAAAAGGCACATCAGAGGTGCAAGTCATCAGAGGACGTCGTGGCAGAAGCTCTTGAAGTAAATTTGGCTAACATAGCTCGAGACCATGTATCCCTTTGTATGAGGCTGGAAAGAAAAATGAATTAATTGTAACATTCAATCCATCTAAGTTTGAAAAATGGGGCCTCTCTGCTTACTAATACGGGTCGAGAGTGACAACGGAATGAATAACATATATGGTAAAGTGCTATTTAGAGTCGTGTGTAGGGCTTCCTATGTATATATCGATAGCTAACTACCATCCATAAGGTTTGGTTAGGTTAGTTTTTTGATGGGTGAATATAACATGTAAAAGTGATATATATAAAAAAATTAAGAATAATATGAAAATTGCTATAGCAATCAAACAAACGATGTAATTTACGTATAAAAAATGAATGAAATTCGCTAAATCAGAATTCGGAGTGTGTATCAAAACTGCAAAGGATAGATGAAAATGTAGAGTCAAGTGGAGATATTTGGCATGCATAAATTAAATCTTACAACGCGAAAAAAAATATATATGCAAGCATGAAAACTCGATCGATATTACATAATTTTGGTTAGAATAGGTTATGTTTGGTGGGAATGAATAGTTCTTTTAACCTAACATGACGTGAAGTTGATCCACATTAAATATCTTGTAACAAAAGCAAGGGCCTCAATTGTAATGGAAATCACAGATAAAAGGTGAAATGCTCCAGACGTTAACCGAGCCTGTATATGTGTACAAATGTGTGTATATGCCTGCATTGTGCCTGTGCATGTGCCGTAACAGGTGCTGTTATTGACCTGTATATGCCTACATGGTGCCTTCACAGTGCTCAAACAGATGTCGGCATCAACCCTGTATACGCCTGCATTATGCCGGCATTCGCCGGCATCAACCCAGTATACGCCTATATTATGCCGGCATATGCCGGCATCAACCCTGTATACGCCTACGTACATTATTCCGGCAAATGCCGGCATCAACCTGTATACGCCTACACCATGCCGGCATTTGCCGGCATCAACCCTGTATACGTCTATGTACATTATGCCGGCATATGCCGGCGTAGGCCGGCTTTTGCATTCATTGATATGTGATCTCTGTTGTCGTACATTGATATATATTTCGCTAATTAAGTATCTCAGGCATGATTTATACCCTTCATCTTGTTGTTCTAACTTTAAAACCATACATTAAACTTGCGAACCAAATAAATTGGGGGTAAACATAACGAAAGATACCTTTAAATTCATTGTCAATGCTCTAACAAACATAACCAACACTGGTATTGGCGAGCAACATATATAACCGTTTTTAACACTTCAGTCTTCTAGCGAGCGATTACCTTACATTACTTGGAACTAATCGATATTACTGGACTTGTAACAAGCACAATGGAGAAAAATATATATGTAGGTTCACAATTTGCTAAAGATTGGTAAAACTATAGAGCCAAGTGGATATATTTGATATGAATGAGGCTCAAATCTAGGAAGAAATACCAAACACGAGTATGAAAACGGGAAAACTATTTAATACTTGGCTAGAATAGGTGAGGTTAGGTTAGGATGGGTAAGGTTTACAGCCATCATCACAAACTTTTAGTGGAAAAATGTTACAGTAAATATAGTGAATGCTCGAATAAGTCAGATATTCTGTATTGGAACTATATTTCATAACAAACCCTGAATTATTCAATAATTTCTAACTCTACAAACTGTATACGGATCACAAACATTTTTATAAGTGGCACATGCCGGAAAAAAACATCTTCTGAAGACATGCGACCGGATAGGCTAATTGAAGTTTACATTAAACTAATGGGGTATAAAACACAATCACTCAACAAAAATTCGATAGATTAGTTCTCCAAGACAACTTGAAATAGAACCCGAATCCAATGTCGAGCTGTAAAAAATCCACCAACATCATGTACCACTACAACCAATTCAGCGAATTTATTCCCAACAGTACATGAACTTAGGCAAATTATTACCTAAAACAGATATATTCCAATGATAACCGTTTAAAATCATACCACAACAACTACCATAATATAGCTAGATAAGACTCTCTACTCAATCCCAACCGACAATGATTAACTGTGATATGCTGCGTATCCTACCACATCCCAGAGGAAATAACCTACACCAATAACACACGTGACCTGGTTCATGAAAAATTGTATTCTATAATAACAGCTATATCAAAAATGTCTGACATTTAAAACAAACACTGAGTTCATGCATAATAAAGTAATAATACTACGGTATCAGTTCAAATCTATAATAAATTCCAAGATCTATTTGATGCTATGCCTCCAGTATGACAAAATCGAAGTCCACTGTGTGGGCTTCGAACTCTACAATGCTTTACTAGGTCACTTATCAGCAATCTACCACTGATAAATAATCAAATTTGGAGCTAACACCCAGTCATGGTACAATACCCCAGTCTCACCATGTATCTGTATAGCCCCTCATCTCTGAACAACGTCGAGCAAAGTCACATCCTGAACATAACCAAGAACCTATACACAGGTACAGTTGTCAAGAATGGGCCTAACATGAGTCAAAATGAGTGTGGCCATAAAAATCTGTTCACTGACGTCCTAAGTAAATCACTACATCGATCAGCAGCTTGTTGAATATCCTTCCTAACAGACCCATGGAACTTAAGACCGACATCCACAAGAACTTACGAATTCCCGTTGAACATGGAAGAACTCCAAATGACTACCAAATAGTGTAAGCCGCCTCTACACCATGACCCATCCATCCAGTAAATCGTCTTCTAAAAATTTATAGCACACTCTTGTTAGGGTTCAATGACAAAATTCCACTGAAATGCAGCTACATACATTCCTATATTTATCTTGGAGAAAATCATACAAAAATAATGAAATAACTACGTAATTCTCTACTCTGCTCTAATTAACATCAAAAATAGTAATACACTAGGGTATCCATCAGAGTAAATCGGTTTACTTATTATACAAATAAACGTAAACGCAACGAGCTTTTGCCTAAGGGACTCTCTAACTCCTCTTAAACATTGACGAATGGTCCTACATTAAACATACATTATGCTAACAACAAGACCAAGTTTGTAACAAATCGAATCTTCTATATCTATAATATCCACGTCAAACATTGTACCAGGATGTAAAAAATATCTACAAAACACTAAAAATATACAACATGTAACTAAATTATATCTGAAATGATGTTCTACATTGCAGATACAAACGTAACATATCCTAATAATCTTATAATTGTATAAAATACCCAATACCTTGCATCGAAGATGGAAACTGTACGTAGAAAATACAAATCTGAATTAAATATACTAAAAAGCATGAGTTATAATACAACAAGCAGATAAATTCTCTACCATACCCGTAACATACATCAAAAACCATGATATACCAGAAACAAATAGCATGTAACCAACCATTCAACTAACGTGAATCAGTTGCCAAGACATGGGACTGATTTACATTACTGCAACATACTGTATAGTACATGATGTGCAATACTTCTACATGAACACGCTATAGTAAATAGAAATCTTATGAAATCATTCTCCAACTCAGTCCAAAACAGGGTTAAATTAAATCTTCTTTAACTGTAGTAACCACGGCTTAATCGTAACAGAATGTCATTTATGTACATGAAAATACCAAATAATGCAATAACCGACCAATTATGTCTGAAATATTGTGCTACACGGAAGATGCAAAACTAAAATATCCTAAAAAATCCTATAACTGTATGAGATAACTATTTCAAATTCCATAAACAATACAAATTCAACATATATCAACCGATCATTACAAGGCATACATAACACATTAAAACAACTTGCAATAAATCCATATCGTTCAGCTACTCTCGCTGTAGGGCATCCAACCGATAATCGCTGTACAAAAAAGAAAGGAGATAAGACTACCCGAACAGTCTAGATACGCTTGATAACGGTATATTTGGTTCATAACTGGATAATGCGTTATGGGGAAGATAGATTCCCGTAAAGAAGCTATTGCATATTAATAAAAATATACATCAACCTGCCAACTACCAAACTATTGTACCATACTATTCATATAGATATTATATACATATGAAATAAATAGATGGAAAACACAAAACGTTGCCCCAGATCCAACCAACAGGCTTTAACCAAGCATCCAACCGCTAAGAAACCACCAACCAACTACTGAATGAGTCAATTATACCCCAACTAGATATGAATACAAACATATACGTACAGAAAAAATATATAGTATCATCAAACCAGTCATAAATATTTATTGATATAAACACTCAAACATAGCAATCATGCCCAGAAAATCACTGATAAGACAATGAACAGGTAAGAGTATCCTCACCTGACGAACATTCCAGAGGCGTACTGAACATATTGCCTAGAGGGTCCCGATAATCCCCCACCATTCTCCAAAATAAGATGAAGGCATTTTCCTACCAGAACTGATTAGTATAAAATTAATAACAGAAAGGAACCAAGCGTAACCCAAAAAAGTCATCTAAAGGATATAAACGTTTATACATACAATAATCATCAAAATACAATACAATGTAAATGTACATAGAAACAAAACCTTCCCAAATATAAATTCGAAAGCAAGGGCCGAAAGCCCACCCGTCACCCGTTAGCTGTAAGCCAGCCGTAAGCCAACCGTAAGCCAACCGTAAGCCTCATATGCCTGTTATCTGACTCACGAAGAGCTAAGGTCCTCAAAATAAATTAACTTAGCCCATAAGTAATTTACTTGACCCAAAATTAAATAATAATTACAATGTTCGAGTTACATAGGGGCTAAGTCGAACACACTCAAAGTAATTAGATACATCCTAACCATAACATTGTCCGAGTCAAAACTCCGAGTTTCTCCGACCTATGTTGCAGTTAGTGCTGGAACGGATAATAATATGCAGAGCTAGTGGCGTGAGGATTGGAGTCAAGTAATTTTATGCATTTATTACTCAAGGCCAAATGCAATGTAAGCTTTCAAATCACTTTGAAGATCACGCGTTAACCAGCGTGATATATACGACCTGAGCTCACCCATTGTTCACCGTCGTGATTTAACATATAAGAAAATCGAAAACACGAAAGGAATTTGTATATTGATAACCACGAAGACAAAACGAACACAGAAATCAATAATAAGAGAACCAACTAGATGTGAAAAGACAGAAAGTGAAGCCCAAGAAGGCGAAACAAACCGCAGCAGAAATTCTTTATATGAGATGTTGAGCAGCAAAGGCAATTTAGTACCTTATATTGTTTGTCACGAAAGACGAACAAAACTTTTCTGTAAGTTATTTGGATATTCTGACGATTTATAAAAAAGGAAAACTGGTTTGTCCACATTTCTTGATAATAAACTCGTAGATATAAATTATACTGGCCTGTTTAATTTGCTATCAATTGAGGTATTTTAAATTTCATGGGGAAAAAAATTGTTCTATTGAAAACCAGACTTATAAATTGCCAGGTATCAATCATGTACCTGGCAATTCAGTTCATGGAAATGAATACAAATAATCAGACTGACCTTGTTCGATGGGCATTACTCTAGTAACACTGAAAGATAGGATCAATAACGCTGTTGTTCGAATTAGAACGGAGATGTGAAGAAGGAAGTTAGAGGACAGAGTAGATTCGCGTCTTCTGATATGGGCCGGGCACTTGGTGAGGATGAATGATAGGAGATTGGTGAAAGGGTGAAGAAGGCGGAGATGAGTGAACATAGGCCAGGAGGTAGACCGAGATTGGGTGGATGGATGACATGAGTCAGACGTTAGAAAGTAGAGACATGCGTGGGGAGGTAGCAAGGGAGCGTGTACTGGATATTCGTGAGTGGAGAAAGGTTGTGAATGGATGACTTTTTGACGCAGCCCTGATGTGCATTCGCGGCTTTGGCCTCTTGTTGAGAAACGGGTTGGTCGTGGGTGGAGGAGGCCCGTTCACCATGACGCGGCAGGGTAAACCAGTCACACAGTCAGGCCCTGTTGCTAACCCTGACCTCGGACCGCAATCATTAGCTTAAATGTGTTGCGAGGCTCTTTTTGTCGGACCCTCTGGCGCAAAAGGGCTAGGCTGCTTGGGTGTGAGTGAATGAGAGGAGTGTGAGGTGCGCCTTGCTGTCGGCCACCCAATCCCTGGGGGATATGGCTTAGTGTCTGTATCTGTGTTCATAAGATGAAGTTTATTTCTTTTCAACATATTAAATTCATAGGTACTTCTTCCTCAATTAGAATAATTAATCATGATTGATAGGCAATTTACCATTTCAATGTTTCAGTTGAGGAAGTCACACAATACTAGAACTAAATATACAACTTGCCTGCTCATTGGCTGAAGGTCCACCGTTCCTCTTTGATATTATCAGTATGATAAGCCGATTATTCCTCTTCCTAAAGATTTTCCAGCGCAAATGACTTCCATTGCACTGGGGCGGAAGTAAAAAATCCATTCTTTCAGGGTGTGCTAACGACAATTTACTACTAGTTGTTAGAGTGAGTAGGAGTAGGAGTAAAGTAATGAAATGCTCGATGACTGTCGATGCGAGCAAAATTAGTGTCCCCCTAAATGGAGAGCTCATGTAGGAAATTCAGTGTTTTAAATATCTGGGCTCCCATGTGTAGATAACTGATCTAGTGGAAAATGAAGTGAATTTGGAAAATGAAGTGTAGGTGGAAAAAAGTGTTAGGTGCACTGAAGAGTGTAATGAGCTGTGGGACGTTGGGGATGAAAGCAAAGAGAGGGCTGTATGAGGGTGTTGTTGTCCCAACTGTGCTCTACGGAGCTGAGACTTGGGTGGTGAGAGCAGAGGAGAGAAGAAAGTTGAATGTTTTCGAGTTGAAATGTTTCAGGAGCATTGCTGGACTAATGCTGAGAGACCGGATCACCAACGACGTGGTTCGAATCAGAACAGGGATGGTGAAGAAGTTGGAGGACAGAGCGGATTCGCGTGTTCTGGGATGGTTCGGGCACATGGAGAAGATGGACGAAGGGAGATTGGTGAAAAGGGCGATGAATGCGGAGGCGGTGATTGCAGGCCCAGAGGTAGACTGAAGTTTGGGTGGATGGATGGTGTGAAGCAGGCGTTAGGAAGGAGAGACATAAATGAGAAAGTAGCGAGAGAGCGTGCAATGAACAGGCGAGTGTGGAGAACAGTTGGGAATGGATGATTTTGACGCTGCTCTGATGTGCTTTCTCGTCCTTGGCATCCCGTTGTCGGGTTGGTCGTGGGTGGGGAGGTCCGGTCATTATGACGCAGCAGGGGTAAACTAGTGAAAACTGTCAGGCCTCGCTGCTGACAACGGATCCTCGGACTACACTCGTGACCCGGACTGTAGGTTGAGGGGTACCGGCCGGACCCTTTAGCACAAAAGGGCTAAGTTGTGTGCGTGTGAGCGTATGAGGGTGTGAGGTGCGCCTTACCGTCAACCACCCCCCTTTCTGGGGGATGCGGCCTAGTGTCTGTATTTGTATCTGTTAGAGTGCATCATTTATATACGCTCGAGTACAGGTTGGTTTTCACTCAGATTAATGTGATGCATTTGTCGATTTCAGAATATGAATTTATTGTTCCAATAATTATCTTGATTGCCATTAAAGTGTTCTTCACTTTATTAGGTGTTGAATATTTTATTAAGCGTCCTTTTTCTCACTCTAAAATGCGTCGGGCTTACTTGCATGCAAGAATATACTAACGAACAAAGTTTAGATAATTAATCTTAAAATTCGATTTTGATGTTACATGAAAATTGTATTGGTCAAATTATTGTTTTTTATTGAACTGAGATGGTTCGAATGATCACCAGTAAATCGGGAAACTCTTGCCGCTTGTTGATATTGATTGATATTAAGGTAAGCGACAGACATGAAGAGTAATACAGATTTAGAGTATGTTGCAAACATCTTTTTTGGAAATTGATAAATGATATCGTGTGTAAAAATGAGAGATCCTCTTACAGAAATATCAATATGAGAATACCAATTGGCCTACTCTGTGGCCCGTAATGACAGCGAACAATCTCCATGTAATCAAATTCCGACATAGCGAGGGTGTCATCAATAAAATTAATGATTGAAACGAAATGATTTTTTTTTTATTACTGATATTTTATATGCCAATGTTGTAAGTTGAAGCAAACCCTAGCCGATACTGCGGATAAAACTTCTCACTAAATGAAATATGCAGCGAATAATATACCAGCTCCTGGGGAAGCACTGACAGAGGATGTATCCAAAGTGGAGCTGTATAGCCCGCAATAGCATTGGGATCTAATTGCAAGTCGCTCCGGAACTGTTTTCCTAACTCGAAGCTGAGAGTTATGGGACGAGTATTCCATCCAGAAGTTGCTGAATGCCGCATCACTCTTTTGACGCGGTGCGAGGGTGGATTTGCGGCGCTCACGATATCAAGCCAGAGGAAAGTTCCATCCATTGAAGTAGTTGGAAGTCAAGACTACCACAAGGGTCATGGCTGCTACATCGTAGGTAATGAAGTTTTAACTGAAACGATTGGACTTGAAAAATAAGGCCGCGTTTCAATAGCGCTCATTCAACAAAGTCATGTGGTGACAGAGCAGTGAAATGTACGAGTACTCATATGAAGAGTGAAGTAGGATAATCATGAAGTCACTTTCTGCCCTCTACACAAGCTTCTATATCGTTTTTCATATTTGTTTCCCCACCATGGTGCAATTCGAGGTACCATAATGGCTCTCCACTGACCCCGATCCTGAGTTAATTCTTCGCAGATCTTCAACAAATTCACGCTGAAATCTTCCAGCCTATTCATGAACGTCGTCCATCCTTGGTCTCCCCAGTGCCCGGTATCTTCCAATTCTCATATTGCCCCCACTCCCTCAACACACCTGTCACCCTGTTAATCGCATTCACCCACATCAGCCTCTCTCCAACCTCTGGTCATCGCCTCTGACCCGCTCAACTCACCTCCCACATCTGCTCATCGCCTCCAGCCCTCATAGCACACGTCCCACATCTGTTAATCGCCTCCACCCACCTCAGCACACCTCTCACCTCTGCTTTCTGTATCTAACCAGACAATATGAGTCTGCTTGGCCTCATCTTAACCCTCACACAGACACGAGGAATATAGACAGTTCCGCCAAACTTGTGACAACTCGCGTTGTGACATAATCCCCCCGTCACAGACTGACGTATCTCATCAGTGAACGCTGCGTGATAGCTAATGACAGATAATGAGACACGTTATTACGGTACGTTATTATTTGGGAGATGAAGTGTCTGAGGAGCATGGCTGGAGTAACGCTGAGAGACCGGATCACCAACGACGTGGTTCGAATCAGAACAGGGATGGTGAAAAAGTTGGAGAACAGAGTGGATTCGCGTGTATTGAGATGGTTCGGGCACATGGAGAGAATGGATGAAGGGAGATTGGTGAAAAGGGTGATGAATGCGGAGG
>SDVV010013689.1:0-15034 GCA_016164225.1 Gammarus roeselii | reverse complement strand
AACAGAGGTGCTATGTCGCCACTGACTATGTAACAGGGGTGCTATGTTGCCACTGACTATGTAACAGGGGTGCTATGTTGCCACTGACTATGTAACAGAGGTGCTATGTTGCCACTGACTATGTAACAGGGGTGCTATGTCACCACTGACTATGTAACAGGGGTGCTATGTTGCCACTGACTATGTAACAGAGGTGCTATGTTGCCACTGACTATGTAACAGGGGTGCTATGTCGCCACTGACTATGTAACAGAAGTGCTATGTCGCCACTGACTATGTAACATAGGTGCTATGTTGCCACTGACTATGTAACAGGGGTGCTATGTTGCCACTGACTATGTAACAGGGGTGCTATGTTGCCACTGACTATGTAACAGGGGTGCTATGTTTCCACTGACTATGTAACAGGGGTGCTATGTCGCCACTGACTATGTAACAGGGGTGCTATGTTGCCACCGACTATGTAACAGGGGTGCTATGTCGCCACTGGCTATGTAACAGGGGTGCTATGTTGCCACTGACTATGTAACAGAGGTGCTATGTTGCCACTGGCTATGTAACAGGGGTGCTATGTTGCCACTGACTATGTAACAGGGGTGCTATGTTGCCACTGACTATGTAACAGGGGTGCTATGTTGCCACTGACTATGTAACAGGGGTGCTATGTTGCCTGCCCCTCACTAAGTAACAGGGGTGCTATGTTGCCCCTCACTAGGTAGCGGGTGCTGTTGCCCCTCACTAGGTAGCGGGTGCTATTGCCCCTCACTAGGCAACACTGGTGCTGTGTCGCCACTGGCCAGGTAATAAAGATGTTGTTGTGGACTCGTGTTATCCTATATTATTTACTTTATATCCAAATCTTTCTGCTATATGCATCACCCACAGTTGTCCAGAGGGATGAACATGTGTGGTTCGTACTCGTCATACCTTCGCTTACCTGACACGTATTGCCTTGTTTACCTCTTACTATGCATGGCTATGGCTGATCTGAGAAGACAAAGTTGGCTGCACCTTCCCACCCGTCAATAAAGAGGACCCTCAATCAATAGCAACCTCCAACTAGTATTTTACGATGTCCTTTCGAAATGGCTAGCAACGCTGCCATCCGGGGATGCGTCTGCCTCTGCTTTTCTGCATTGCTCGTCATTGCAAGTGCTATGCAGCGCTGCCTTGCCTTGCATCGCTGCCATACCCTTCACGGCTGCTGCTACTCGTCGCGTGGCTGCTGCGCCCCCCTTACACCAAGGTCAGCGTCAAGGCCTACCTACCCCTCCTCCATCGCCTCTGCCGAAACAGGCGGTAACATTCGAGCAGCGTGTCAAGAAAGTCTTAGCGCCCTCACTTCTCTTCGGACAAGAGCCATATACTGCTTTAGTCTGGAGCAGGGACGTGCCTGTGGCGCATAAGCCTGTGTCATGTAGAGGTAGTGGTCTACTACCCAGCGCTATACGCAGAGCAGGTGCGCTACCTCCTGTTTACTGACGCTGGTCATTTCGAGGGCAATTCTCGAAGGACAAAACCAAGCTGTTGCTCGTTAGAATGACTTCATTCCCTGCGCACTGCAGTATTGACTATGGACAGGTATTGGATCGATAAAGGCAGATCTCTTTGGCAGTACTCCAACGACCACTACACGAAGGGTAACACTGCGGATCGTTCTTCAGGCTTTTGTGCCACAAACCTGTAGCGCCCACTTGACGGCGCCATCGTGTATCCATCATTCCAAGCTAATTGTTTAAGAAAGAAAATCATCTGCCACAGTCCGTGTTCTGCAGTAACTACGCACTGCAGTTCCAGGCCAGCCTCATCAACTGGTGAAAAGCTATCCGGTCTCTGTGATAGCGTCGTTGGTACCACCAGCTTCTTGATAACGTTCTAACTAGTACTTCTGCTGAATAGTTGGGTGCTTCTGCTGCCTGTGTTGCTGACACAGTGGGGAGAATGGTCCCCTCGAATACCAATACACATCAACACTTACAAGTGGACGCGTGACGTTCAATGTCCTATTTGGGCATAATGCCACCAATTGACGGCAGGTAAACTATGGCAGGAGACCCTGTGATCAGTTTTGTGCAATGCCTTTCTCAAGAAGAGAAACACCTAAGAATAATCCAGTTGAGCTAGAACAGGAAGTTCTTGAAAGCCTGCTACGCGGGGCGTTGATTGTCTTCAGTGTCTCTTGGCTGCTTAGTTGATCGAGCGAGTGGCTGGGCAGCATGTGTGTACATCATTGCGTTGTTGAAATAACACGCAGTCCTTTTCTGTTATTTCCTGCACCCGTTCTCACGGAGGCTCGTTCCAGGAACTCTGGACTGTATGCGTCTACTGTGGTGCCTGGATTATCGATGATATTGGCTGTCGGTCCTCACCATCAACGATGGTAATACATCTATATCGTGATGCTGGTTGCATTTATTGAATAAAAGCTTGCCTGTACAGAACTAGTGCTGATCTCGAAGGCTGCGGCGGCGGGCTCTTATATGCTAACCATCCATCCAGCCAGCTGGGCAGCTGGCCTTTCTCACCACACGCTGTGCCTCATGCTCAGCTGGCCAGTAAATAGGAAGATAGTAAACCAGATGTCAATCTGTTGCTAATGCTCCAACAGTATACCAACTCGCATGTGTTTCTATCTCCCAGCCGTTATTTACCGCAAATTTTATAGTGAAAATATGTGTCGTACATCATTCAGAAAGGTTTTCAAACTCCGATGTATGTCCATCCGTCTGTTTGTTCGTTACTCTCTTCTCCGTGGTAACAGTTGCAACGAAACTCGCTGAAACCTCTTATGTTAAGAACTGATCCTAACTAGCGTTACATCCTTTTTCGTTTGTTCAATGTCGAAAGTTGTAGACCTAATTTCATTTTATCTTGAATCTTCAATGAATAAAACCTCCTTCTGTAGCTTTCAAGTAACCGTGGCATGCATGCCGTACGTTGTTTGAAATATCATTTGAAGTCTTTCCATATAGCTAAGAGTATTTTGAAATTATAATATTAATTCTGTTCTAACATTCGCCTTTCTTTTTATGTGGTGAGGAACTGTTTATGATCGGTAATTACTTGCGATAAACGGGGTAAAGAAGGATAAAAAATGTACTTCCAGTTTACAGATATAGATACAAACACTAGGCCAAAATCCCTCAGCAAGGAGGGTGGCCGAAGGCAAGGCGCACCTCGCACTCTCATACACTTCACACTCGCACACTTGAGCCCTTTTGCGCAAAAGGGTCTGGCCGGGGAACCCCGTAACACACCCTTGGAGTCATGAGTGCGGTTCGCGGTCAGTGTCGGCAGCAGGGCCCGACAGTGTGACTGGTTTACCCCTGCTACGTCATGATGCCCCAACCCCCCGCCCACGACCATCCCGTCTCTCAACGATGTGCTTAGGGCGGGAACGCACACCAGGGCAGCGTCAAAACTCACCCGTTCACAATCATTCTCCACTTACGCCTATCCAGTACACGCTCTCTCGCTGCCTCCACACTCAGCTTTGGAAAAACTTGAAGGAAAGTTCAAACGGCGTACGGCATGCATGCCACGGTTACTTCCAGTTTGATATTACTAAATTGAGGAAGCTGAGTTGTGTTTGGAATGACCAACAACATCTGATTATAATTCAGTGATAACAACAAAAAAAACTTGAAAAGGACGTATTATATCTCACGTGTGTATAGCACTGTATTGAATCATTGTGCAAAATATTCTTGAACAATCATTTCAGGTCGTAATTGTATCTATGTTGAGACCATTTAGTACGAAATATAAATCCACCCACCCTGCAGTAGAAATATAAGTTCGAAAACACGAAAAACCAGTGACTATGGATCGCAATTGAATTGGCTATATACTAACGTAGAGAAAGACCAGCAAACTGATATCAAAACACGGGTAACAATGCTCGTGATCTCACACGGTATCCAGATATTTAACACGGGGTATCAATGTAACATGAAATAAACAGACTGAGTCTATGTCGAACAGGACTCGCCTCCCCTCGCTGCGTTCTGAGTAAAATATGGTGTTTCGATTTATAAAGCCAACACCGAGCGATTCATGAATGAACGTGTCTTGCGTTATTCGACTTTCCAATAAGGGCACAGCTCTGCTGGCCTTCACCATCGCAGGGGCGGGTCCAACACAGTCCCTCCCCTTGGATTAGTTATGCTCAGTTTCTCGGTATCTAAAACCGCTCTAAATCCGTTACATATGAAACATGCTAAAATCACCCATAAAGACGGGGGTTTTGCCAACTTTTAGCTTCCTCCGAAGAGAATTAACACATGGCCTATGACCAAGGTGGTCCAGGTTTCCTTTTAATAGGAAACCTTTCATCAGGTTGTCGAACAGTAACAAAATTTTCAGGAGGTTGATTGGCGTCCTCAGAAGACCAAGGGCTAGTTTTGTGCTTTTAGCATATGATGTTCACTCCTAAGGTACGAGCTAGAAGGGATTATAGCCTTTAGAAACCAATAATAAGATTTAATAATCCCGTCCTGGAGGTCATGTCTAATAGTGAGGGATATGACTTATCTACAATAAAACAGAGGTGGGACAGAGTTCTGTTGGTACAGGAAGATTCCAATAGTAATAGCGACAGTGATAGACTCTTTTTCTGCCTCTCCATGTTTTGGGTCCATTTTATTTATTTGGATGTCAGGCTGGCATGCGTCTCTGAATATGTTAGCAGACAGGTGGCGGTATACTTTTCCTCTCCAACCTTGATTTTTTTGTAGTTGATGGATGATTATCCATTTTATAGATCATTGACACTTTATTTAAGTATTTCTTCATTCCTAGGTTCTATTATTTATCTGTGCCCTTTTTTCATGGTGATCAATTTTGGACTTATTATTGAATTATGTGTCGTTAGACTCCCGCAGGGGTCCTAAGTGGACTATGCGGTGTGTTAGAAGAGTCCAACCTACGGTGGGAGAATTTGCACTCTCCCGGGCGCCTAATAAATGTCCGAGCACAGCTAGGCGTTTTGATGTCTGTAATGTGAATTAATGTTGCTGTTGATCTTAGAGAGTGGAAGTCTTGCATAGCACTGTGCGTGGAGGGGACGAGGCGAGTCGAGGCAGGTTGAGGCGAGTGGAGACGAGTCGTTTGGCGAGGCGATGAGGCGAGACGAAGCGAGGCTGGCTGAGACTAAGTGACCTGGGAGTAGGGGTACTCGCGGGACCCGCGGGACTTGATGAACCCGGGGGTTTCGGGAGCCCGGAAGACTTGGAAGACCGATAGGATTTTGGGGGCACCCACTTGGACCCTTCCGGGGCTCCTTGGGACACCCTTGAGACCCTTTGGGATCCCCTTGAGAAACTTCAAGACCCGTTTGAGACCCCTCTGCACCCTGGGACCCCTGCTTCCCTCTCCCCACTCTGTAAAACCCATACACAGAAAAATGTATGTATGTGAAGTGCAGTCAGCGGATTACGGGCACAGAGGGCGAGGGTAGCATCGAGGCTAGCGAGGTGCGTTGAGATCAGTCGAAACATGTTGAGGCGAGTCGAGTTGGTCGCTACGAGCCGAGACTTGCTGAAATGAGCTGAGACGAGGGGGTCCGGGGAGCTCAGGGGACCCGTGGGACTTGGGTTACCCTCCGGAATTGTTCGGGCTCTTTTGGGACCCGGGGTACCTCTGCCACCCCACTCCCACCCAGAAATGCTTGAGTGAAAATACCTTTATTTCAGTCCACATGATTACTAGCGCAGAGACGTACTCTGTATCTACGTTAAACCTACTCTGCGTCTGCGTTAAACCTTCTCTGTGTCTACGTTAAACCTACGTTAAATCTACTCTGTATCTACGTTAAACCTACTCTATCTACGTATAACCTACGCTGTATCTACGTTAAGCTAACTCTGTATCTACGTTAAGCTAACTCTGTATCTACGTTAAACCTACTTTGCATCTACGTTAAACCTACTCGGAACCTGTGTTGAACCTACTCGTAATCTACGCTGCACCTACTTTGCCACTCTTCCATTGCCCTACGGGGGAGTCTGCATTAACTTCGCGTTGGGACTCCGGTGGAAAGCAGAAGCAACTACTACTACTACTTGATTTTTTTTCTATGTACATATTTATGTAGTTCAGTGACCGGAAATGTATCAAGGCGCGCCTGCCGCTAACTCAACTTATGTCGCGTAGTTCATTCCTACTTGGTCGTCACATTGTTCTTTTGACACGTAAATGGAATGTATTGATATAAAAGCTTCGTTAAATTTTTTCCTTGTAATTATTTTTGTACCATCGATTGCTTCTGACTTGCTGTTATTATTATAAGCGTAACATAATCCGTGAAAAACCTGCCGAGTCGCTGATGAAAACACTTCAGAGTGTCTCTGAAAAACTCACGAAAAAGATCTGCACGAGGGCTCGTAGACACAAAATCAATCTAATAAGGTGAGTAGGCTAAGGTCTGCTGGTTATATAACGTGGGTTATCAAACAAACGACAGAATGGTGAATAAACGAAGTGTAAAAGCGAAGGCTATTAAATGTATTCATTCGTCTCCTGCATTTTGTAGCGATCACAAGATACACTCGCTTCAGAATCTGCTGTGAATTACTAAGACAAACTGATATAAATTTTCAAATTTCGAATAAGACATTGTAGAAGGCTTTAATTACAATCAAGATTTCACTTAATAATTACTGGTTTACCCCGTAAGGTGAAGAGTATTGACGTTTGCCTATCGCGTTGATATGGCAGGTTGTCAGTCGACTTGAGGAGGACGTTTGCATGGCCCAACGCAATTTGCTGGCGGGTCACATGGCACAACGCAATTTGCTGGCGGGTCACATGGCACAACGCAATTTGCTGGCGGGTCACATGGCACAACGCAATTTGCTGGCGGGTCACATGGCACAACGCAATTTGCTGGCGGGTCACATGGCACAACGAAGTTTGCTGACTGGCCGCATGGCGCAACGCAATTAGCTGATTGGTCGCATGGCACAACGCAATTTGCTGATTGGTCACATGGCACAATGCAATTGACTTGACGCCACCGTTTCACACGTCAACATCGCTCAATTATTCATATGTGAAAACGAATATATCATGATGTCCACCGGCTGGATGTTCGTTGCGACAGTAGCTTTGTGTGAACATTGCAACGTCCATAGGGAGAGAGAGTTAATTGAATTACAATTTTATCATAATGATCGTTAATGAATGCCGTTGACATCATGCAAACTATTTACAATTATCAGACGATGCTGGAAGATATGATCGCTCCACTGTGGTGAACGAAGTCCAGTTTTGTGAACTTTGCTGCCGCCTGCCTCGTTTGCTGCCCATCACTGCGAATGAATCTGTTTTTGGTCAGTTGGAGATCGCCACAGAACAGCAATCCTCGCTCCCGTTCATTGCTAAGAGCGAGGACGTCACACACAATGCTTCTCCCCATGATTCCCCACATGAAGATGATGCGCGCTAGTTAGTGTGGAACTACTGCATAGCGTGACCCTGGCAGTGCCACACTTCGACGTGCTTGGCTGTGCCGCACAGCGCTGTGCGGGTGTCACACATCGCCCTGTCTGTCAGTGCTATACATCGCCATGCACGCCACTGCCACTCATCGTTTTGCGTGGCACTGCCAACACATCGTCGTGCGTGGCAGTGCCACTCAGCGCGGTGCTTCGCATCCCTGCCGGCACCTCGCGCTATTGTCACGTACAGTTGCGAGGCACGCGCGTGCCCTCCTTCTTTTGTCACGGGCACTCGCGTGACCAGAACCGATGGCGTCACGCTACCGCCACGACGGCGATTACCACGAGGCTTTGTGTTGAAATAACCCTCGTCATATACACTGTGATACAGTGTCTCTCGAGCAGGGTTTATTGAGTAGAACAGTACGAATGCATCGTTATCAGAACGGCGTTCGAAAAAGACCCTGTGCGCGGCAACCTCATCTGTAAAGGTAGACCGGCAAAGCTTATCTTCACAACATCTGTTTACGGAGGCTTCTCTTCTATCTACATTCTGCGTGATAGACTCGGCTATGAGGAGCATTCTGTGCACGTGTTGTGCTGCACCTCATTACGCAATGCCTTCAGCAGCTTCCAACAAATGCCCTATGGGCATGTGTGGCTACGCTGTCGTCGGGTCCACGGCGGCTTTGCTCTTCACTGACACTCGAGTGAAACGGGCAATCACGAAACACGTGAGATGTTGGAGGTTGGGATGCAGACATCTTCGTTGGGGACACATCACACCATACTCGGTGGTGTGGGATGCAGCGATCCTGTTGATTGGCTGTGTATATTATAGGTAATGGGTGTCTGGTGCGCGAGTGTTGTCAGAAATAGTGAAGGAGGCTGAGAGCAATTGCTGATGGTTGCTGCTCACAGAGATTCTCTCGACAGCTTAAGACGCTTCTTGAATATCAGGAACTTTTGCCTAATCTAATCTTGAGTAATAAACTGTATGGCTTAGTGCTCACCACTTATGTCTTGGTGTAGTCTTTATTAATGTTTCTGTTTGTGTGGTTCATATTTAGTACCTATGCGCGTATGTCACAGAGGTTACCAAAGGCTACGCAGGTTTCATCGTCTGCATGGTAAGTAATTACCCAGCCATAACAGTGATCCCACTCCAATGGACACATCTTCGCTATTGACCAGAACTCGTGACTTGGACATCAGAAAAGAAGAAGACTTGCTCACTTGTTTCGGAGTCACGAGCGCTGCAAACTTCCTCGTCGTCGTACTGATTGAAAGAACTTCTTAAGAGCTTATGACTCCATTCACGGGCCTGCAGTGTTGACTTTATGAGATGCCTGGAAACAGAACGCATGCAAATGATTCATTGGAGGATTGCCTGAACTGAGGGAAACAGTGTCACTAGGGCAGGCATCTCCTCGGGAAGAGAGTGAGCGGTTTTAATGGTGGTTAGGCAGTGGTAGCTGACAGGGCACAACACTGCATCGTCACACCGTTGCTGTCGTGAAGCTCTTAGGTGTGTACTGAGTTGGCGGCTGGTATAGATAGGTCCCGCTCCCCTTGCCTGACCAATATCCAGCCTTTCTCTGATGGATTGGCAAACACTACAGCCGTTATTGATTGGGCCAGCAATGTTCATCGCTGGTGAGCTTGTGTGCCCAGGAACCCCTCCCTCTCCGCCCCCGCTATTCCTGCCCTTTCTTCGTCCCGCTTTTGAACCGCCGACCCTGCATTCCATGCAACGCTCGCGACTTTCTCCGGAGAACGTAACGGGTCCATGCTGCGGAGATGCATCACTATTGACAGGAGGTGGACGGCGGCAGGACGCTCATGGAGCAATGTTAGGGTACACGAGTACGTGTCAGTAATTCTGTTCGAAGCCGAATTACAAGGTGTCCATCGCTCCTCCTTTGCACAACCGGTTACAAAAAAAGATCGGGACGTGTCAAGGCTTCATGTCATGTTCACTAACCTTCACTCATCTGTTTTGAAAGTCGTGATGATACAAGTCGTCAGGTCATGGTAGTGTCTGGTCTTGAATTCACTGTTAAAATAATATCAGGCCACCCATCCAACCATTTTGGTCACGTCTGCCCTAACCGTCTCTTCTTGCCCTTTCATTTCTGCAATGCCCCCTCATCCCCCTTTAGCCCCCACCTTCCAGTCAGCTGTTGCAAGTGCTACTGCCAGCTCTGTCCACTTTCTAAAGGTCCGCGCGGCCCTCCTGCTGCTAACTTTACTTCATTACTCAGAGTGCCAGTGGAGGGCGGATATAGACACCTCGTCAGTGACCGCATTAACTCACACCTGGCAGCAGAAGTCATCTTCGTGTCCTCCTTGCTGTTGACCCTCATTGAGTGATGTCAGTTATACAGATGGTAGTAGAGGTAGTACGAGCTCTCCAGTCCACTAACCTTGTAACACCAGCTTTCAAAAATGTGCGCTCATCAGCTGGTAGAAATGATTGCATCACAATCAATAAATATACGAACTGTACTCATGAAAAGGATTTCATGGAATGGGACAGTCTCTTCCTACCGTTTGCTTGTTATCAGCGTGGGAAATGATGCAGCCTTGTTTAATCAGAAACTCGACGCATTTTATTTTTGAATCACAGAAGTGTCTCAAATTACAACCCAAGGCTGAGAGCTGCTATTAAAAAAACGTGTGCTTTTTGTTGAGAAAGGGCATCAATGAGACTGTTCAGTGCAATGGTATTCCTTGATCTTTTTCGGAACTGGATTTTTTTTCCATGTAGCCAGACATTTATTTAAATATTTTGCCGTGCTGCTTCCGCCCATTTACTACGATAACGACAGAGCGTCTTCCACATCTTCCACGCACCTCAACATACGTCGCAATAAAGTAGGATGTCTTGCCATGTGGTCTTCCACATCTTCCACGCACCTCAACATACGTTGCAATAAAGTAGAATGTCTTGCCATGTGGTCTTCCACATCTTACACGCACCTCAACATACGTCGCAATAAAGTAGGATGTCTTGCCATGTGGTCTTCCACATCTTCCACGCACCTCAACATAACGTCGCAATAAAGTAAGATGTCTTGCCTTGTGGGGGAAATATATCTCGCCATGCTCTTCAATGAGAAAAGTCTTGTACAAACTTGTATGTCAGGCCTGTCTTGTAAAATATGTGGTAGCGAACATCTGGGCAGTTTTGGAGGCAGACGGCCGGGCTCACCTCTTGACACCCCCCTCCTGCTCCTTCCTTCCTGCCCCCTTGAACTCGGCTCCATCAGGTTACCGGGCTTGTCTACTCTTGATATCGTAGGTATGGTAGAAGTGTTATTTAAGTTGAGTGGGCTTGTTTCCCGCCTCTTTGGGTGATCCGGGCAGAGTTACTATGAAGGTTGTCGTGTACGCTGCCCCACGTTGTCAGCTCTGCGAGTGGATCCTTCCTTGGATGAGGGGGATCTTTAAACAGTCTGAAAGAGACCTATGACAAGTTGTTACTGCATTGACTAGCAAAAACAGACGTTACCTTAAATAGGTGTCATGGACTAATATCTAAATTTAAGGTCAAGATTACGAAGCGTATGTTGATGATGGCTATCACTGTTACTCTGAGACGAAGCAATAGCACAATGAAGTGAGTACCAGTAAATACTCCTGTTTGTATTCCTACTGTCCAATTATGATCACCCGTTGCTGAAGAATGTAGATATTGCCGAATACGAATTCAATTAGGCCGAATACGAATTCGATTAGGCCGAATGAAAGTTTTCCCGTACAACAAAGAGTGCAATAAACATGTATCCGATGGTATTAATTGTCAAAGGAGTATCATCCTGTGTTGTCCGAGCGTATCGTTTATTGTGCGTCACGTCTATACTGGCCATGGTCGTCCAGGCGTTGCTGGGCGTGACTTCTAGCTCCATCAGGTAGCCGTATAGCGTCGTACGTGCAAGCTGCTGCCACCGCCGCCGTCTGGTGACCAGTTTTTAGGCAGCATTCCTTATTGTTATGGCCTTTCTAGGTACGGAGGGTCTACAGTCACTAAATGAAATTACTTCTCGTGATAGTACTGTTGAACGGGTTCCCCTGAAAAAAAGGTTAAAACTTTTTTTTTTTTTAGAATTACGATGAAGTTGATGCTCAGGCATGTATACTCATAAGACCTCTACTAAGCCTTCTCCGATGATTAGTCTTGCTACCCTATTGCTCGATTCGCACTTGTTGAAGGAAAAACATGCACTCGCCGGCGGTGTCTGACTAACAAAACGTGACTCATTTAAGGCCAGTTAGGAGGCAATTACGTCAGTTGTCGTGGGATTGAAGAGGTTATGCGAAATGTTCCTGCATCAGGCCTCTCGACTGACGCCGAATGTTTTTATGAACAAGATGCCGCAATGACCTTGTGTGTGCGTGCCAGTACTACCTACTGCGAGTACCCATGGTCCTTTACTTCGGGTGTGGTAGCCACACCACTACCGGGGTCCCTTACATAGGAAGGTAGAGCCTTTGGCCTGGACCTACTCTTGATGCATCGTGAGACTCGCTTCTCTCATGTTGGAGGGGCATTGTGTGCCCTTCAGAGGTTGATGAAGCGAGGCTACACATCGCGTCCACAGTGCACTATTTATAACTCATCTTTTTGCTGCTCGTGGCATCCTGTATCCAATGCGTTCAGTAATTAGTGTGCAAAAAACTTGGTGTTGAACAAGATCAAATTAATTCGTGCTAGTTAATTGAACTTATTACAGCGTACACAGTAGTGTTTTGTCATAAAAATCGACACGGCTGTTCACGTTATAAATTGTTTCATAAGTATCTTGGAAATAGTTGCCACTATACGCCCAAGTATACAATACTTCTCGATAACTTACCTGACGAACCGTCATTCCAATTGAATCTCCTTGTACAAGTTATTTGCTTGCCGTTTGTTTGCGAGACGTTTGACAATTGCTGGATTCTGCTCCTGAATCAGAGGTTCATATTAGCTTTCTTGCGACATGGTCATGAAGATATTGGAAGGCAGTGTACTTATGCCGCAGTGTGTAGCCTCCCACCAACACGACAATATTGGAAGGCAGTGTACTAATGCCGCAGTGTGTAGCCTTCCTCCAACACGACAACATTGGAAGGCAGTGTACTTATGCCGCAGTGTGTAGCCTCCCTCCAACACGACAATATTGGAAGGCAGTGTACTTATGCCGCAGTGTGTAGCCTCCCTCCAATACGACAATTCCGGTTGTTCTTTGCACTGTTATCAGAGGACACCTTTTGGTTGGATCATGCAAAGTTGTAGGTGATTTGGTCGTTGTTGGTGTTATCAGTTATAACTGTACGCGAGCTCTATTACAACTAGTAACTGCTGTTGACGTGCTGCCCCTACTGGTCTGCACCGGCTTCAAACTATCACCATTCGCCAGACCAAGCAACTGGGCCGCATTGTGTTTTAAGCAAGACACCACGAGAGCTACCGCATGCGTGTGCATTATACAAGAGCGTATTGAAGCCATGTCAATAATCCCCTATCCTCCTTTACGCGGAGTCTGTTTTGCCTGGTTACCCTCCCTCGCTTTCTGTAGGAACATTTATCCATTCTAAAGCAGGGGCGACACACATCACCGTTACCTGCCTTATTGGTGTGCCAAGCTGCAAGTTTGTCTGCAATTGCGTGGTCTCGTGTTGTACATTGACGATCAGTGACAGGGCCACGGTGTGATGATGTAGGTGCGAGGTATCCAATTCCTGACATCGTATTCATTTGTGCACAACTAGTAACCGCTGCTTCTTGTTGTACCATTAATTATCATATGACGGCAATGAACGTTCACCCCTCACAGCTTCAGCCAGCTGGAATAGCTCTGTTTTGTTTTTGTTAATATGTACACCGTGTTCATTTTAGCCCGTGGGTTTTTAACACAAACTTTCAAACAGGGAACCGCTTGGTTGTTTGCCGTCGTTGTTTGCCCCGCAGAGGTTGTGCTGCTGACCCAATCTCTTGATCTGGTTCATGGCGATCGTACAAATATTGGCCAGGCTTCACCCCCCCCCCATTCCCCCGCTTCACACATCCTATAACACACCAGTTATTTTTGGGCAACGGTCGTTTCTCGCCAAATTTTGAGTGAGTGGACAAAGTTTATGCGTGTGCATGAGAAAATGCTCATCGGGAATGAGTAGGCAATGTTTTTTACCGGTTTTGAATAGTTTGACCAAGGGGAGTGATGTTTTTGAACCAAGTCTGCTTGCGGAGAACAGCGCTTCTCGTGTCTCATCCCTTTTGTTGGCCGCCTTGTTATTTTGTCTTCCATTGTGTAGTCACTAGGCGATGATGTGTCAAGTGTTCGGTAACGGTTCAGTTCCCAGCGGTTGCTCTCACGTGCCAATGATATGCGACTCGTCCAACAAAAGACGTCGTGAGACGGAGCTACCATTCAAGGAGGTTGCTGCAATTGCATATACTGCAAGAGGGTTCTTCGGCAACACCTGGAAGTCGTACATTGGGCCCGAATCAGGGTTAAATAGCGGTGATGCTTCTTGCATTTAGTGTAACATCGATCAGATTTATTCTTTGTTCGTTCCCTGAAGGTGTCGTTCTTTAAGAGGTGATGGGTAAGGTGTCGTCATCCACATCCTACGTCGCTGAACGTCTATGTACACCAAGCAGGCAGAACAGCTTCTTCGGTAATCCAATCCATTTGGTGTCACTGATCATGACTAAAACACTGGTAGATGCGTCGTGCTATTCTGTTGTGGTTGAAGTGGTTGCAGCGTTGCTTAGTGCGTGGTGAAGGTGGTACCGTGGACCCCGTACTATCTATTTATGGTTGGGCGTGCATAGCGATGGGTCGACCGAGATGATGCAGCTTAGCAAAAATCGTGAGAGCACTGGAACAATATCGACGCCTAAAAGCTGGTCTCGCTTATTACGGTTCAGTGGTGGTGCCTAGTATCATTTGTATTTTGTTCACACAATGTCAACGGCTGTTTGTATAGAATGTTTGCCATTGGCATGGTATACTTATTGAGTAAGTAAGTAAACAATCACCAGCGTTTGCACTGAGCGTGTCGATGGTGCCACCACTGCAGCTGCGGGCTGCTAACTTTCTCGTATGACACAGAGACGGGGTGACACAATTGGTGACGCGTGGCACGCTGTTGGACTCTCGTGGCAGTCTATGACAGAGACGGGGTGACACAATTGGCGACGCGTGGCACGCTGTTGGACTCTTCCGTGGCAGTCTATGACACAGAGACGGGGTGACACAATTGGTGACGCGTGACACGCTGTTGGACTCTTTCGTGGCAGTCTATGACAGAGACGGGGTGACACAATTGGTGACGCGTGGCACGCTGTTGGACTCTTCCGTGGCAGTCTATGACACAGAGACGGGGTGACACAATTGGTGACGCGTGGCACGCTGTTGGACTCTTTCGTGACAGTCTATGACAGAGACTGGGTGACACAATTGGTGACGCGTGACACGCTGTTGGACTCTTTCGTGGCAGTCTATGACAGAGACGGGGTGACACAATTGGTGACGCGTGGCACGCTGTTGGACTCTTCCGTGGCAGTCTATGACACAGAGACGGGGTGACACAATTGGTGACGC
>SDVV010013688.1:0-15034 GCA_016164225.1 Gammarus roeselii | reverse complement strand
CCCTTTCACGTTGACCGCAGCTAGGTGTACAGAGCGTTCATCCAGCGCGTTATTCCCCCATGCCCCTTTCACGTTGACCGCAGCTAGGTGTGCAGAGCGTTCATCCAGTGCGTTATTCCCCCATGCCCCTTTCACGTTGACTGCAGCTAGGTGTACAGAGTGTGCACCCAGTGCGGTATTCCCCCATGCCTTACTTGCGTTGACCGCAGCTAGGTGTACAGAGTGTGCACCCAGTGCGGTATTCCCCCATGCCCTACTTGCGTTGACCGCTGCTAGGTGTACAGAGCGTGCACCCAGCGCGGTATTCCCCCATGCCCCTATCACGTTGACCGCAGCTAGGTGTACAGAGCGTGCACCCATGCCCCTATCACGTTGACCGCTGCTAGGTGTACAGAGCGTGCACCCAGCGCAGTATTCCCCCATGCCCTACTTGCGTTGACCGCTGCTAGGTGTACAGAGCGTGCACCCAGCGCGTTATTCCCCCATGCCCTACTTGCGTTGACCGCCGCTAGGTGTACAGAGACTGGCATGTGTGAATTAAGGACTGCAGAATACTGCAACAGCTACCGTTAGAGGGCGCAGATGGCGGCCTAACGGATGGTTTGAGCGCCCCTTATGGGCACTTTAGAACACACTTTTTTTGTGCGGCTGTGAAATTGTGACTGTGCAAGAAACGTGCCGGTGTTTTTTAAATGGATGTATTGATTACTTGTCATGTCCGATTAAAGATTATTAACGTACGTGCACATTATTTGAGAATTTGAGATAACCTTTTTTTCACCAACGTTCTAATGTATAGTTTTAACAAATTGTAAACAGATTTGCTGTTGGAAATTACTTTTCATAATTTTGTCATCGTTACAAATTCTTTTCAAACAAGTTTCTAGGATGTCGCAGACTATCCAACACTTCTGTTCCAAGTCACCCTGTTCAGTTATTAATGAGATAAATTCATATTATTATTGCCATAGATAAATACATTCACGATTCTTATTTGTGTGGAGTATCGCCACCTCATCCAGAAAAAATAAATTCACATTCATATTCTGTTTTCTTTGGAACTGGCTGGCCATTATTCAAGAGGCTTCTCACATTGAAGTCTCGTTAGTTATTCAGCCTTATTCAGCCTACCTCGACCATTCATCAGGAGCGGTGTGTCAGAGACACCTCATGATGAACGTGGCGTCCAAGCGCGCTCTGAACGTGCATTGTATTCCCATTGAAGCGTGGCGGTCTCAACGAGCAAAAAAGGGCCCATGAAATCGTGCATTCATTTTCATTGCTTTTTTTTTCAAGAATGTAGCACGCAATTTGCAAGCATCTGGCAGTTATGTTTTTCAATGATAATAACAGTTTGTATAACCTCTGTTCGCAATATCTTGAGTTGGAACCCTAATAGGAATTACAAATGTTTTACATTAGTTCTTTGTGATTGTTAAGGGCACTTTGCGGTTGGTGAGATGATACTGTTATAAAAAAGTTGACTCACTGGGAACCATTTCTCCAACAGACTAGGTACTTAGTTCAAATTGTATAGGCTGGTGAAGGCAAAATCGGTGTAGATTTAAGGAATTTCACTGTGTTTATGGGCTTGCTCTACGTAGCAGACATCTAGTATAGAGAACATAACGTAACAAACATTATAAGTAGAAGATACACAGTAGCGGACATAAAGTAGCGGACATCAGGAGGCAGCCACAGAGGGACGGATGTAAGGTAAGCCTGCAAAAGTAACAATGAGACGGGATTTAAGGGACACTTAATTTTCGTGGAATGCGCTTAATGTTCATGCTTACATATGTCAGTTCACTCAAATTATTTTAGCTTCTCACTAAAGATATTGACAAAGTACGATTTTCACATTTTTCTGTTTTCGTATCAACACTTTCGTTAATCTTTTATTCGAACCTGCGGGGGATGCTGAAGTTCTCAGACAAGAAATCAATATGTGTTCACTGGAGCAAGTAGTGGTCCCACTACGACCAGCAATATTATTCTTGAAAGCAATAACACATATCAATTTGAACTTAAATAGTCATATTATCAAAACGTCCAAAAATGTATAGTATGGGGCTCCAACCATCCAACGCAGGGCCCCATAGTGAGCCACGCTGGTTTTTCTTCTCAGACTTTTGCCAGGTAAAAATTACTGTTCAGAGAGAGCGATAAGAAGAGCAAGAAGAGCATTCCTCCTTTGAGTAACAACCAATTGGGAAGCCTTTAGCTATTAGTGAATAAATATTTTTATACATACAATTTTTGTCCCATGAAATTTACAATGGTTTTCTTCGTATGAAAAGTTCCTACAGGAAGCAGTTCCGCAAAATTAGGCATAACAGTTGTTGAAGAGGCTGTTTATATCCATGAAGATAGTTTATGAGAACAAACAATCAATTTCTCTTCCGGATGAACGAAAGAGTAGCAAGTTACCATCACTGGTCTAAATGTTTCAAATAGTTCACTTTCATCGCTCATGTTGGCGGTGTAGTAGTGATGTGGGCGATGTAGTAGCGAAGTGGATGAAACATATCCTTCAAAATAGTACTTGCCTTTATAGCAACAACCACCAATAAATGCGACCTTTAGTAAAACCTGCTATGATCTTTCGAACCCATGATTACGTGGCTTTCTTTTAAACATATAATCAACGAGATAAAAGCTGTAAAAAACTGCAGGCAAGTACACGGATCGGTTTCTCTTTATACACCTTATGGTCTATAGAGATGAAGATAGTACAACCATTGTTTTCGTGCTCCCCGCGGCTGTCTTAGCCCGCGGCCAAGACAGCCATCAGGTGCCAGGTTGTGTACGTCCCAAAATTGCCGCAGGGTTAATAGTAAAACGTCAGCTTCTTTCCAGCTCGGAAGATAGTTACTGTCGTATCACTATGACGAAAAACTCCCAGCAAAAAAATTAAATTTCAAAGTGATACGTAACAAAGATAATAGACAAGACGATCACCAAACATATGTTTTAATTACGAACTAATATGAGATAGATATATTCGGTAAGGTAATGTATGTAACTGAATCAAAATTATTTCATCGGGGTTGAGTGCTATTTGCATAATTGGTAGCGATCGCATGTCGTACTCCTTGTAGCAAGCCGTGCTGACGGGGATCACAGGCATCATGACATGTTAAATTAGCTGTAATTCAGTGAGACGTATTCTACAATCGAAAATTATTATTCCTTTAATTGATGGCTTCTGTTGGCTCTCTGAGATTCAATGCATTCCAAGATTGTGAGTCGATCAGCTGTTCAAGACCAGTCCTGCACTCGAGATAGAAGGTCTTCCAACTCATTCATTCCGCGAGCTCGGACCAGAAAGTGAAATAAAACAACTGATTAGATTTATGGATATTAATCGAATCATTCTTCAATATTAATATCATCAATTAGTTGATCTTGGCGACCTCGTCTATCTCTCCACCATTCATTATTACTAAGACAGATTATCATCTACCAATCCTTTCTGATGGACTCTGCTTATCATCATGGTATCGTAATTTGAAGAAAGAAGACTGTATCTAATACAATTCAGTAGCGGATAACACAAAGGAAAGATACAGAATAAAGAACTGGACATCAAATTGTATTGATTTACGCAAGCAAATAAGATGGTGATAACGATATTCTACTCCCTCTCATAAAATAAGGTAATGCTAGGGAAGTAATTCTCCTTCAATTCCAATTATTTACAAGAGGGTATCGTAAATATCCTCCATAAAAACGATCTCTTGTACTATATTCTTGAAGCCATATACTTTTATTCAGCGTTATGGTTTCATGAAGTTGTTTCGGCTTCAGGATCGCTGGAAATTTTGGTTCGTGTTCGTGGTCGTAAACCCCAGCGATCGTCTGATATGGAGCTCGTCCGTTTCAACCTTACGGTCATTGCGTGAAACCGTGAACAGCTACGGGCACTACAGTCACTCATAACCATCCGGGCATTACTTTACAAAGATAAAACCAGCAATTTATTCATTTTGAAAGCACTTTTTTGCGTGGTAAGAGCATTTTGCGTTCGAATCCGTACCCTTGCACTTACATTTTCAAGATAATTCTGCACAAAAAGGTTTAATGGAACGAAATATTTTTGACCTTTTTATCGTTAAACTTCAAATATCATCTCGCAATGATAATGTTTTCAGTTAAATCATAAGTACTCAGGTCACAAATTATTACCGGGAACGGTGTTATTTTCTTTGAGGGCGTCTGTGCACTCAGGATCACTAGCCAAGCTGCGTTTAGTTCCCTGCAAGTGACATACACTATAGAAAGCCGTCAGTTCAAGGCATAATAAATATCTTCCCATAAAAACCATATCCTTTTTTGGCGTAGTACTGTTCATAGGAAATATTCAAAGCAATGCACAGTTTTATTCAAAAGTTTTCATAGCGAACGTATCAAGAAAAAAGAATCGTGTTCAGTTTTTTTTTGACATATTGAAGTATATTTCATGCTCTGCATTAAATAAACCCTGGAAGTTTCTATAAAACTAAGCGTTTGCATTTTTTATTTCAAGCCTATTATAAAAAGTATGATCAAGATTCTAATCCTTTCTGCCACCAGCATCTAACCTTGAGCGTGATTTTCATACCAATGCTCTTCAGCGCCGGTCTTCCACTTAGTACCGAGTCAGTCCCACCACTCCACTGACACCACGAACTCACTCCTCCACCCATGGTTGAACAAAGCTGACAGGACCGCCAGCTGTCTGACAGTGATGCCATATGGTGCTAAATAAATATATTATCTAATATTGTTGGCATTCAAAATTCAATTGAATACATTTCCAGCTATTTATTCAATCGTCACATATTATCAATTTGAACAGCACAAATTATTTCATTGACTTAAAAAAAAATCACGCGCGTTACATTTTTTTAATGAAATATATGTCTGATAACTACTCAAATGTATACATGACATGAATTAATTTATTGAGTTCAATGAATCATTGCATCTCTGCTTCAAAGTGCGCACTCTTATTTCCAGAACACATCTCCGGCTTGGGTGGGAAATTTCCCACGTCTTTCATGATCGCTTGTGCATAAATTCGATGGGACACTTCAGAGATTGGCTGATTTCTGGACGTCGGATAGAAACCTGATGAGGTGTTGAACATGAAATGATTCTAGTCAGAAAAAAATACGATTTTTTTGAACGAACCAATCGCAACATTGTTATGTTTTTGCATTTTATTTTCAAACAATAATTTTTGGATCAGATGTAATTGCTAGGGCTTTCATTCAGATGATTGCGTTTTGCTTTACATGACGGGATTCTCCTGAACTTGATTTTTCTTGCCGCTAGTCAAATAAAGAATTTAGTTGACCTGTAAAGCTCATGGGCGTCTTAACTTCTTAGGCGTTGCTACTGATCCCGTCTTCTTGAATAACTACAACCACCAAGATGGTGGTTATGAAGTAACATATTTATAAGCATGGTATCATAGATACCAGAATATCAAACAATGCAATGAATGGTCATTTTAATGCATAAAGACTACGGAGAAATTCCATACTCCCATCAGCAGTAGGCCCAAGGTCTTTGCCCTCTTCCCATTGATGCCCATTTATTAAGTACCCCGGCTCATAAGTAGTTAATAGGGGTACAAAACAAACCTGCGAAAGGATATGATAGGGCTTAATTAACGGTGGGGCAGGGACGGGGTCAGCGGCGCAAAACGTGCAATCTAGAGTCAGCGGCGGATGACGGGTAGGAACCGGCTTGGCGCGTGAGTCAGCTAACGGGTGACTCATTCGGATAGATGAATAGTTTTCCGAATATTCGTTAGTTATTAGGTTATATATTTCTTATATACATATAGATATTTGCATTTCAATGCTAGGCATACTGTATTGTAATTTGTTGCATGTCATGTTGCATATATGCATTTTCAATTCTGCTCCTCTGAATGTTTAGGATATTGATATCATACATTTATAAAATAATTCTTATCGATAACAAATCTAAAAGTTACATAATAATTTACATGCAGTATTTAAGGTCAGGACTCCACACAGTTCTCGCTTGCACGAATGTTGATTTCCGGACACGTTCATGATGAATTTTTCAAGCTTAGTATCATTTCTACGTCGTTCGATATTGATCAATTTACACGTCGCATAGATTCAATTAGTTAATTGTTATTTTCTGCTTTGTTTTTATCAATGCCCTTCCGCTCTGTTTTACTTACTCCTGCAGTAATTCCACCATTCACTTTTTTCTATTGCGAGCTATCGCACACATAAAAAAAGACGCCATATAAGCAGGGGACTGAAACATTCCTTTAAAGGAGGATCACCCATGAGTATATTTGACCCACTCGTAGCGGTCGATGCTTGATATTGGATTCTAGGCAATGTTCTGTGTATTTTCCAGTCGTTTATTTTATATGTATATATTATCTATAGGTAATTGGCAAGTTGATGTTTGTATTTTGGTTGATGCAGCAGCTTCGTTACAGATGTATCGGTGTTCCATTAACGCGTTGTTCCAATAGCGAGAACACCTAAACGATATTATTTATTTGTAAGTTATTATATTGTGTTATGTATACTTAGTAATGATCAGTTAATTTATGTTGAATCTGTAGTGTTTTTTGAAATTTTGAATAGATATCTCATACATACGTTATAGGATTTGTTATGATATTTTAGGTTTGCATCTTACATGTAGCACACTATTCCAGTCATATTTGATCGGTTATTGTATAATTTAGGTATTTTTCTATGTATATACTACATTCTGCTACAATTATGCCGTGGTTACGTAGTTCAAGAAATGGTAATTTAACCATGTTTTGGATTGATGCAGCAGCTTTGTTACGAGATTCTGTATACTCCATAACGCATTATCCAGGTTTGAACCAGAAATTTCGGTGTTACCATTGTCCAAATGTTTCGTTATCAAGCGTATGTAGACGATTCGGGTAATCTTATCTCGATTTTTTGTATAGCGAGTATCGATTGGAAGCCCTACAGCGAGAGTACCTAAAAGATGTGGATTTATTGTAAGTTATTATAGTGTGTTATGTATACTTAGTAATGATAGGTCGATATATATTAACCTTGTAGTTTTTTTTTTGGAATTTTGAATAGTTATCTCATACAGTTATAGGATTTTTGTTATGATATTTTAGGTTTGCATCGTCCATGATGCACACTATTTCAGGCATAATTGGTCGGTTATTGCATCATTCTTCTTTTTTTATCATATCTTGTTCGTTTTAGTATGTGTCTTTGAGTTTTGTATGTTCTCGGTCCAGTTTCCATCTTCAATGCAATCTATTGGTTATTTATACAATATCGGAATATTAAGATATATTACGTTTGTATCTGCAATGTTGAACATTATTTCAGGTATAATTTAGTTACATGTTGTATATTTTTAGTTTTTTATTTATTTACTTACATCCTGGTACAACGCTTGACGTGGTTATTATAGATGTAGAAGATCCCAGTTGTTACAAACTCAGACTTGCTGTTAGGTTATTGTATGTTTATTGTAGGACCATTCTTCAACATTAAGGAGGAGTTAGAGGTGTCCTGTAGACAAAACCCCGTTGTGATTATGCCTATTTGTGTAAGTAGACCGGTTTACTTTAATGTATATCATAATGTATTGTATTTTTTACGTGAATTGGAGCGGAGTAGTTCATATTTTTTGGCTATTTTTATAATTGTTGTTGTTGTTGTATTATTTTTTTCCACGATAATCATGGGAATGTATGTTTAGGAGGTGTAAATCCGTACTGCATCAATGTGGAAATTCGTCATTGATCCCTAGTAACCGTATAGTTTGACGTTTTTAGAAGATGATTTACTGGGTGGATGGGTCATGGTGTAGAGGTGGTTTACACTCTTCGGTTGTCATTTGGAGTTCGTCCAAGTTCAACGTGATTTTCTAAGTTCTTGTGGACGTCGATCTTAAATTCCTGGGGTTTGTTAGAGAGGTTATGCGACAAGCTGCTCATCGTTGTAGTGGTTTACTTAAGTCATCAGTGAACAAAAGCCCAGATTTTTATGACCACACACTCTTTGAGACTCATGTCAGCCCCATTCTCGATCACTACAGATGTGTATAGATTCTTGTTTATGTCCAGGATGTGTATTTGCTCGACGTTGTTCAGAGACGATGGGTTAAACAGATACATGGAATGTCTGAGGTATTGTATCATGACTGGGTGTTACCTCTAAATCGATTATATTTCAGTGGTAGTTTGCGGAGAAGTGACCTAGTAAAGCATAGTAGAGTTCGTTGTTATGACACAGTGAGCTTTGATTTTCTCCTACTAGAGGCATAGCATCAGTGAGGTCTAGGAATTTGTTATAGATTTGAACAGGTTTCGTAGTAAAAATAACAATATTCGCATTACCTCAATGTTAAATGTCAGATATATTGGTATGGCTGTTATGTTAGTATTTGATTTCTTCATAAGCCCGATCACCTTAGAAGGTAAAGTGCAGGATTATTTCTATTTATTACAAGATCGACAGTGTACATCGTCATCATTTGCAGTTTGCAGTTAGTCACTTCGAATTTATTCATTAATCCAGGCTTTGTTATGAGATTGCGTTCCGATTCAGAATATCTGACTTATTTGAGCGTTCACATTATCCACTATAGAGTTATTCACTATAGGTTTGTGATGATGACTGTAAACCAAACGCATCCTAGCATAATCTAACCAAGGATTATAAATTTTTTCCACGTTTTTTACTTATGTCTTGTATTTTTTCATTGATTAAAACTTTATTCATATCAAATCTGTTCACTTGACTCTGTAGTTTTTACCAATCTTTACCAGTTTATGTACCTACATATATATATTTATTTACTTTGCTTGTTACAAGTCTATTAATATCGACAAGTTTCAAGTAATGTTAGGTGATTGCTCGCTAGTGGACTGTCGAGTTCAAAACGTTTATATAAGCTTACCGCATATTTCAGTGATTGTTACGGGTGTTGAAGCGTTAGCAAGTTTTATGTTTGATTTTACTGTTGGGATTTTTTTTTTGTAGTGTTGGATGTGTCGCTCCTACCATTTCCGTCTATTATAACGAATATTGGATAAATCCACTTGAACACATTTACTACAGATCTGTGATGTAAGGTCCACAGTCAACAAGATCTAGGATATAAATCATGCCCAAGGTATATAATCAGCGAAATATATATCCATGTACGACAACATAGATCAAATATCAATGAATGCAAAAAGTGTTACCGTACACTGCCAAATAGATTAACACTTAGGCAACCTAACCTAACAGTCATCCTAACCAATAGTTATGTATTTTTATTCAAGTTTGACGCATATGTATGATATTGATATGTATTACTCTCCACTTGGGCTGTATATTCAACATATCAAAAGCAATTTGTATACATTTCTCCGATTTGAGCCCGCCGATATCCCTATGCAGATGTTCATTTTATCGATATCTCTGTTACATGTTTGGATGAGACTTAGCAGGTAGAATCCAAGCGAACTAATGCACTTCAATTTGTTACACTTTTTTAATGTGGAACAGTTTACGCGATATTAGGATCAAAGATCTAGTCATCCTAACCAACTTAACCAATAATTATATATTTTCATTCAAGTTTGATGGTTATGTATGGTATTTTGTCTGAATTTTGTGCGATGTACATATCAAATCCTCTTTACACGGCTGTATTATGCGTATTTTTTTTAAATGTCACACACCAGGTATACACATACACGCTTTGTACGCATATGCAGGGCCGAGCACGGTATAATGACGGCGTAAACAGGTGTCGATACCGACACAATGTAGTCACATACACACATTTGTATGCATATACAGGGTCGGTTAATATCTGTAGCATTTTTCCTCTGATCTATGATTCTTCAATTTGAACAAAGTCCCTTGCTCTTTGTTACAAGATATTTAATGTGGATCAGCTTCACGTTATGTTAGGTGAAAAGAACTAAGCATCTTGACCTAACCTAACCTTTTCTAACCAAGATTTATGTATTATCGATCGAATTTTCGTGCATACATATGATACTTTTTCATCGATTCATGATATATTCATATCCATCATCTCCACCTGGCTCTACATTTTGATCAATCATTTGGAGTTTTGATGTACACTTCCAATTTTGATCTAGCAGTTTTCATTTATTTTCTTTTGCAAATTACATCGTTTGTTTTGATTGTTATACCTTTTATATATGATTCTTGATTTTTACATGTTATTCAAACCCATCAAAACCTAACATAACCTAACTTTATGCACGTTATTCAGTTATTGTTATATACATATAAAGCCCTCCAAACGACTTTGAATATCACTTTAACATATATGTAATTTTTTTCGTTGTCACTCTCAACCCGTAATTGATAGCAGAGAGGACCCATTTTCAAACTTAGATGGTTTGAATGTTACAGGTATTTCATATTATTCTTGATTTGACAAAATTCTACATCACTCTAACATGTTATTCACACCCATCATAACCTAACCTAACCTAACCTTATGTATGATATACAGTCATTGATATATGCATATGAACCCCTCCAGATGTCTCTAAATATCACTTTAACATACATGTTATTTATTTCCTTGTCCCTATCAACCCAAATTAGTTAGCAGAGAGGACCCATTTTCAAACTTGGATGGATTGAATGCTACAAGTGATTCAAAGTTTTATCCAGTTTCATACAAACAGACACATGGTCTCACACTCTGTTTTTCTTATTATACTTCAATGTTTCCACTTGGCTCTGAAACCTTTGACGACTTACATCTCTGATTTGTCTTTTATTTCCTATAATTTTCATAGCCATGACGATGACTTCGTCTCAAGATCTGATCGGACTCTGATTTATATCCAACCAATCTGTTAAAAATTTATATCATTTACCTCGAAATGGGCTTATGGCATCATTTCACGCGTTGAAACATATTCATCTACTAATTTTGACAACTCGATGATACCTCCGACTGACATGATGTTTGCAACTCTTCATTTAACCTTTGAGTTAGGCTAATATATAAACTTCCTTGAGGCTTTACATATTTTTATTAGTATTTACTGACATTATTTACAGACCTTACTGGCATCATCAATGACATCTACCTGGTTTTTTGATTTGAAACAGCATGGTTTGTACATCCAACCATACCCATCATCACTATATATCAGTTTCCTCTCAGAATCTTTCATATACTCTATCATAGCTTTGATGCGAATACCAAAGACTGTTCCGTTCCCATAAGTCCACAAATGTATTGATTTTTTTCTTGAATCGTACCTATTCGAAACTTCTTCAATTCAAAGTCATTCCGATGTTCATCATTGAGAAATTTTGCATACGATCCAGATTTTCTTTTGTTCATAGGTATAATTTATTTTCCACTATATCACCTTTATTTCAGTCATGATGATGATTTTTCCACTTGGATCATACCAATTTCGAGATTTGCTTTCTTAGTTCCCCTAATTTTTGTTACATATGACTGTGACGCGTCGACATCAGTTACCCAAAGCCGACTCCCTTTTTTTCCTGCATCCGATTATGAATGATATCTCCCATTCTTTTGATTCTTGTTTTACCCATTCTAAGATAGCTGATATTTCCAACACTTGTCAATATTTGTTTGATCCGACTCATATCATCTTCGAAGATTTTTTTTCCAACACTTGTAAATGAATTTTGAGATACGCATATTCATTTTTGTTTATTCTATGACGGTACGTTTGTCACCGTTTGATCTCAACGCAACACTGACTCTATTCTCGGTATGCAGCTAGCTATTATAAGTTGATTACATGTAGTTTTTCGCAAAACATCAGGCCTAACATTGCTCGTCTAGACCATCAACCGTGTATGTATGTATGTGTATAGGGCTGTGTACGTATGTGCATGTGTATGTTCAAGCGTATGTACGTGTTACATGAGTTGAAAAAATGTATAACAAGAATTTAAAATTCAAAATTTCAATAAAATTTTAAATTTTCAAGGGATGACAGAGCCAAGTTGGTCTCTTGAAGCGATAACTTGGCTAATTATAGGAGGTCTTATCACTCGAAAATGTGAAATTTTATTGAAATTTCGAGGGGGATTTGATATGTACATTGCACAAAATAACGACTAAATATCATACATAACCATCAAACTTGAATGAAAATACATAATTGTTGGTCAAGTTGATTAGAATGACTAGATCTTTGATCCTATATCGCGTGAAAGTGTTCCACATATGAATAAGTGTAACAAATTGAAGTGCATTAGTTCGCTTGGATCCTATCTGCAGAGTCTCATCCAAACATGTAACAGAGATATCAATAAAAAAATCTGGAATCTAAACATCTGCAAAAGGTTATTTGCTTGCTCAAATTGAAGAAATGCATTCAAATTGCTTATGATCTGCTAAATATACAGCCAAAGTGGATAGTTGCGTACATAATAATATCATACATATGCGTCAAACTTGAATAAAAATACATAACTATTGGTTAGGATGACTGTTAGATTAGGTTGCCTAGGCATTAATGTATTTGACAGTGAATAGTAACCCTTTTTGCATTCATTGATATTTGATCCATGTTGTCGTACATTGATATATATTTCGCTAATTATATACCTAAGGTATGATTTTTATCCTGGATCTTGTTGACTGCGGACCTTACATCACAGATCTGTAATATTCGTTATAATAAACGAAAATGGCTGGAGCAACACATCCAACATTACAAAAAAAATCATTCCATCAGGTAAACCATACATAAAACTTGCTAACGCTTTAACACCCGTAAAAATCAGTGACATATGCAGTAATCTTACATGAACGTTTGAACTCGACAGTACACTAACGAACGATCACCTAACATTACTTGAAACTAGTCGACATTACTGGAGTTGTACCATGCAAAGTAAATAAATATAAATATGTAGGTACATAAACTGGTAAAGATTGGTACAAACTGCTTAGTCAAGTGGATAGATTTGATATGAATAAAGCTTAAATCAATGGAGAAATACATGACAAAAGTATGAAAACGGGGAAAAAATCCTTGGTTAGATCAAGTTAGGATGCGTTAGGTTTACGGCCATCATCACAAACCTTTAGTGAAAAATTCTATAATGGGTATTGTGAACGCTCAAATAAGTCAGATATTCTGAATTGGAACTCAATCTCATAACAAAGCCTGGGTTAATCAATAACTTCTAAGTGAACAACTGTAAACGTATCACGAACATTTATATAAGTAAGATATGCGGGAATACGTATCCAGTAAAGACATGCGAGTGGATAACATAATTAAGATGTATATTAAATTATTGAAGAATTTTAACACTAACACTCTACACAAATCCGATAGATTAGCTCTCCAAGATGACATGAAACCGGACCCAAAATCAGTGTCAAGAGGAAAAACCTATCAATACTTTATATCGTTACATCTAATTAGGCGTACTTTATACCCAATATTCTATGAAATTATACGAATTTATACCTAATACAGTTATATTCCTATGATAACCGTTCAAAAACGTATAACAACAATAAAAAATAGCTAAGTAAGTTCCTCTACTATGGTCCAAGCAACATTGATTAACTATTATATACGGTGTATCCTGCCGTACCCCTGAGGATAAATCCTACACCAATATTGAAGGCTTATGGTCAGTCAATACATGATGCCGATGTACACTACCGATCTTGTAATAAATATAAATAATCCTGCACTTTAACTCCTAAGGTGATCTGGTTCATGAAAAAATCATTTGCTAACATAACAGCCAAACCGACATATCTGACATTTAACACTGAGTTAATGCGAATATTGTTATTTTTACTACAAAACCTGTACAAATCTATAACAAATTGTTAGACCTCACTGATGCTATGCCTCTAGTAGGAGAAAATCGAAGCCCACTGCGTCATAACAACGATTTCTACAGTGAGTTACTAGGGCACTTCTCAGCAAACTGCCACTGATATATAACAAATTTAGAGGTAACACCCGGTCATAGTACAAAGCCTCAGACACACCATGCATCTGCTTCACCCATCGTCTCTGAACACCGTCGAGCAAAGTCACATCCTGGACATAAACAAGAGTCAATGCACAAGTATAGTGGCCATGAATGGGGCGGACATGAGTCTCAAAGAGTGTGTGGCCATGAAAAGTTGGGCTTCTGTTCACTGATGACTTGAGTGAAGCATTAGAACGATGAATAGCTTGTCGCATAACCTCTCTAACAAGCCCCTGGAACTTAAGATCGACGTCCACAAGAACTTAGAAAATCACGTTGAACTTAGACGAACTCCAAATGACAACCAAGGAGTGTAAACCACCTCTACACCATGACCCATTAGTAGTTAGTATAGGGCCTAAACGGCCTACTGAAGGAATTAGATAGGGATAAATAGAGTTAGTTTTGGCGCGATGCATGCACCTTGACTCAACCGGTTTATACGCGGGGTGCGCGTAGAATTGGGGGGCGGGGGGCAGAGGGTACCGGAACTGGTTTACCGCGGCCAGCTAACGGACGGGGGAGACCGGAAGGGGAGGGGGACGGAAGGGGAACGGAAGGAGGAACGGCGGGATGGAAGCAGGCTTGCGCCCTTGATTGGCAAGGTTAATGTTATGAACACTTTAATTAGTGACTCTATGTATATTATTTGTGAATGATTTAGGATCTACGCTTTTTAGTGAAGGTATTAGATAGATAAGATTTAGAATATATGTTATTTATGAAGGAATTAGATAAAGGATGACTAGATCTTTGAATCTTTTATCGAATGTATTGGTTAGGGTGTTTGTTTTTTGTGAAGGATTTAGGATGTATGCTTTTAGTGAAGGAATTAGGATGTATGCTTTTATGAAGTTTTTAGTGAAGGAATTAGGATATATGTTATTTGTGAAGGAATTATATATAGGGTGGGTAGATATTTGATCCTTTTTTTATCGAATGGAAGGATTTAGGATGTATGCTTTTAGTGAAGGAATTAGGATGTATGCTTTTATGAAGTTTTTAGT
>SDVV010013687.1:0-15034 GCA_016164225.1 Gammarus roeselii | reverse complement strand
ATGCTCGGCTGTCAGCATAGAAACTCTGCACTGCTTTCAACAAATGTCCGCCCACTCCATACAAACGCAACACCCTCCACAGCGCTTCCCTGTCAATTCTGTCGTATGCCTTCTCCAGATCCATGAAGGCCCAGAACACATCCTTTCCTTTGGCAAGGTACTTCTCACATACCTGTCTCACTGCAAAAATCTGATCGGTACACCCTCTATCACTCCTAAAGCCACACTGTTCCCCTCCAATCGCGCTGTCCATACTGTCTCTAATCCTTTTGATCACTCTCCCGTACAACTTACCAACAACACATAACAGACTGATACCTCTCAAGCTGCAGCCTTTATTTTTATCTCCTTTGCCCTTATATAGCGGAACAATGCAGGCATTGCGCTACTCACTCGGTACCACGCCTGCCGCAAAACACAAGTTCAGTAACCTAACCAACCATTCGACAATCGTTACTCCACCCTTCTCCAGGCACTCGGTCGCAACTCCATCCAAACCAGGAGCTTTCCCTTCTTTCATCACGTCCACCGCCTCCTGCACCTCTTCCCTGGTAATGTCCGCAACAAACCTTTCTCCCAAAACTGGCATCCGAGCACCACCACCCACAGCAACAATGTCAGCCTCTCTGTCATCCTCGACATTCAACAACTCATCAAATACTCGGCCCACCTCTTCCGTACATTACCACTTTCTAGCAACAACTGGCCGTTTTCATCTTTCACCACTTCCTCCTTTCCGGTCTCTCCCTTTCTCACCCTCTTCACCTCTTTCCAGAAAATCTTTTTGTTCTCCTCAAAATTCTCGCACAACTGTCTGCCCCACCTTGCATCAGCGTCTCTTTCGGCTCTCCTCACCACCCGCTTCACCTCGTTTCTCCTCTTTTTGTACCTTTCACAAGCCACCTCCGACTTCACCTGCAATCACTCCTCAAACGCACCTCTTTTCCGTGCCACCGCCAGTTTGACCTCCTCGTTCCACCACTCGCAGCCTTTCCTCCTACACCCGCCCACACGGCTCGCACCACGCACCTTCTTCGCACATCTCAGCAACGCATATCTTAACGTCTCCCATTCTTCCTCCACATCTCTCAGATCCTGTCCTCTCACATTGTCATATTCTTCCTTCAACGCCTGCTGGAACTCCTCGGCTCTACTTTTCACATTCAGTCCACTCACTTTCACTACCTCTCTTCCTCCTCCCACTTCTGCTCCACTCTTAATCTACCTTCCACCAGCAGATGGTCAGACACTCCTCCACCCTCCCCTCTCAACATCCGCACGTCCACACCCACCACTCTCCTCGATATCAGCACAAAATCCATCAGTGCTCTCTCCACCATTGCACCATGGGCCATCCTTACCCATGTATACTTGTGAATATCTCGCTTCTTGAACAAACTGTTCCCGACCACCAACTCCTGCTCCATACACAGACCTATCAGGATTACAAAATCATATTTTTGATAAAAGACACTCATTGAGTAGGAATAAACTATTATCAACAGCTGCAACATTAAACAGAGAGGTACCACAAGGGTCGATCCTTGAAAATTTACTCTTCCTTGTCTACAGTAATGACATAGTAAAGGCTAGTGAGAGGATGTCTTCTGCCCTATTTGAAGATAATACTACAGTGTGCATTCGTGAATGTATTAGTAATTTGTATGTAGCTGTAATCCATTGGTCCAAAATTTCAAATTGTCATATAGCTGACGATAAATGATATTTTCCAGGAAGAAGAGACCCATCGCTAACACCTGTCGAATGAAGAGAACAAAAATTAGATTAAATATTACATCAAGTGGTCCATCTTCAGCGGAGCTGAGCCCTGTAATTTATTTGAATCTCATCTTCGTTACATTAGCAATTAATACAGATATTGATACGAGGCCGAAGCGCCCAGAAGTAGGGACACCTCAAACTGCTCTCATGCACTCGCACGAAACAACAAAACTTGGCTCCTCAGCGCCAAAGGGTCCGACAAAGACCCCGCAACGTACACTTCAGGCCAGGAGTGAGGTCTGAGATTAGTGTCAGCAGGAAGGCCCGACAGCGTTTACTTGATTATTCATGCTGTCATAATTGCACGTCTTTCGGCCACCCACGTCCGTCCCGAGTTGCCATTGCACGCTCTCTCACTACCGCCACACAGACGCGTCCTTTATTACGCCTGCTCCCCGCCATCCATCCACTCAAACTTCAGCCTACCTCAAGGCCTACGTCTACTCACCTCCTCTTTCAACTAACTCGCCACATCCATCCTCACCATGTTCGTGAGCCACCTCGGACACGAGCATCTACTCTGTCCTCTAACTTCCTCACCATCCCCATTCTCATTCGAACAACATCATTCGGGACCCATTCCTCAGCGTCACTCGAGCTATGCCCCTCAAGATTAGATTAGAGGGACGAGGCTTTCGAGCACGCTGGAGTCATCGTCCTTCTGGCGCCGAACGTCAAACAGCAAACAGTGCTACATCAAGTTGGTCTTTGTTTTTCTTCTTTTTCAATGTTCGAGTTAAGGTTTACTACTGCGCAAAGGCAAAGTTCTTTGCGCGGCGAACGTCTATGGTATGTACGGGTGCCCCAGGAGGCACAGGAACTCCTAAGGTGCTGAGGCCATATGGTCCCAGCACTCCCCGGATGGCAGTAAGGAAATATAACACTACCTACCCTGCTTCAGAGCCCCAAGGATCCGCAGTAGTCCTCAAGGTGCGGGCTACGCGCTCCAACAATTGCTGAAGGGGAAGATGAAGAAGAAACAGAAAACGGGGATCCCATGCATGAGATCTACACTAGGTGTAGGGAATTTCACGCATGAGAACAGTAAGAATGGAAAGAAGAAGAAGGAATAGTCGTAGAAAGAGGTTGCATGAAAGAAAGAGCGCAACTTGGCTGTTATTTGCCACCCAAAAGGAGAATAGTTAGAACCGATGTGTGGATGTTTGTGTGTGTCTGTGCGTGCGTGTGTATGTGTGTGTGTTTGTGTGCAGCGACTATTAGGAGAGTTATTAAGAAGGAGTCTGAGACAAGTTTAAGGAAATTTGAACTAAACATAAGATGTAAATGAGGTAAATTAAAATTCAAGCAAACCAGGATGGGGGAGAAAAGGAGAAATAGTAAAAGGTGAAGAAGAGGGGGGTCTAAAATGAAATAAGTGTGTTCACCCCCTCGGTTGGGCCGTGACTCGTGCGGCCCGTGAACCTAACAGATGCCTAGGGGGGCCATGCCCCTCAAACATACCTCGAAAAATTCAACCTTCTGATCCCTCGCCCCACGTGTCAGCCTCGTAGAATATAGTTGGGGCAACTACCCATTCATTAATAATTGGGTGATCTCTTAAATTGACCCGTGTTAGTGAAGAGTCTCATCTTAAAAAATATATCATTACGCATGCGAAAAATTCTTCGATGAAGCAATGTTCGAAAAACTCACCTGGAAATAGCACACCTATTTTGCTGCAGGGAAATGTTCATACTTCTGCCTACGTACCAAACTTAAGACCTACCCTTCTTAGTCAAAAGCGACTCATTAGAACACCATCACACACTATCCGCGTGGCCACACTTTAGCACTCTTGTCAATGTTACATACACCCCCATGATACATCGTTAACTTTTCCGGTGCAATGTTTGTTTACAAAGCTTGGTATCAATAACTTAGGCAGTCATCAGAACAAAGATACAGGTACCAACGCACTCCGGCAAGACCAAGCTACTTAGTATATTGAAGTTGTATGCAGATCAGTAAATTTAACTGAAATACTCCAGAGGGTGCTTTGCAAAATCCCATCAGGTGAGTGTTAGTCCAGCACCCCTTATTTGGTGTGTAAGCGTTTCTTCATGTCTGCATAGCTATGTTTTTCCAGTCTGTAAATCCCACGAGCTACTACTAAGCTATGAACTTATTGTTTTAACGATGTATAGTACAAAGATTGCCTCAATAAAGCTTATTATTTCTATTATAATCTAAGGTCTTGATAATGGATCTTCAAATTTTCTAGCGTTGCTAAACAAAACGTCGTAGACTACGGGTCCCAGGGGGCTACCAGCTCCCCTTATGTTCACGTCAACTGCATATAAATTCTTTTTACAGGAAGGTTATTGGTGGCTCAAAGATGATACCCTAGGGCAAAGTTGGGCACGATACGGTAACTTGATATTTTTTCAATTATGTCATTTTATTTAGATAAATGTGCACGAAGTACTTGGAAAAAAAATATATAAATACAGTATCTTGTCCAACAAAACCTGAGGAGCTCACTCGACCCGCAAACGCCATATCGAATCACTGTAGCTTCTGACTAACAGTAGCTATCGGGTTGCTGGATAAGGTTTTGCGGTCAGTGATACACCACCACACTTACATTTTTAAGAAGAACGCAAGAGCATTTTTTTAGACGGCAGGTATGTTCATTTATTGGTTAATGATACACGGTATCTAATGCACCAGTGACCTGTGGTTTCTATGATAAACTTTTTTGGGAATGTTAATTTGATCTTACATTGGTTAGCTACTAACTAACAGTTCAAGACAAAAACATTAGGCACATGTGCAATTATCTTGGAGTGTGGTTGGCGTTGAGCTGGACCTTACTGTAAATAGAACCCATAGTTGGGGGAATATTTGGACAACAAAAAAGTATTCAAAACAATTCCGACTAAAAGGCGCCATTATACCTTGATAACTTATTCATTTCACTGAACTACAAAATACGTGATTGGTGCATTGTTCACACAAACTACAGCTGAAACTATTTTATTTGAAACTTGATTTGAACCGTCCAAATATTTATATTCCTCCAACGTATGTGAGCAAAGACTGTGAAACATCCCGTGAGGACGTGCATGTTGACATCACTGAAATCAATAGTCGACGTTTATTGTCCCTCTTGCCTACAATTGCCATTTGAGAATCCTTCACAAGTAACGAACTTCTTCGCCGAATATTCTGATAGCTACGCTTATTATCAATGATTTCTCAAGGCAACTGACTTATTTTTTGTCTTAGTTAGTAGATCACGAGAAGTAAAAACTGAAAAAAAGACTCGTTAACAAAGGTTATTTACCTAAGATAACTTAGACGCACAGTTGCAATCGCGCGGCAAAAATAGTTCAACAAACAAATTGATTGTTACAGCAAAACAAATAATTTCATTTCAGCATTTAATAGCGCCATCTTAACCTTTGCATGATGTTTCAACGTTGTTTCTCTTTTTATGTTTTGTTTTCAAGACTATCCTCCTGTTCGGTTTTTTCTGTTTCTTTCAAAACATCATCTTCATCATCAACAGACCGTTTTTTAGACTTCTTTTTCTTCCTGTTTCTACTCTGTTCGGTTTCTTCTGCTTCTTTCAAAACATCATCTTCATCATTAACGGACCGTGTTTCAGACTTATTTTTCTTCTTGCTTCTATTCTGCTCAGTTTCTTCTAAAACATCATCTTCATCATTAACGAACAGTCTTTTAGACTTCTGTTTCTTCCTGTTTCTACTTTGTTCAGTTTCTTCTGCTTCTTTCAAAACATCATCTTCATCATTAACGGACTGTGTTTTAGACTCCTTTTCCTTTTTGTTTCTGCTCTGTTCAGTTTCTTCTGTTCCTTTCAAAACATCATCTTCATCATTAACGGACCGTGTTTTAGATTTCTTTTTGTCCTTCTTTCTGTAATCGTTCTCGGTATTTACAGATTCGTCCTCGCTGTCCTTCACACTGTCGGCCACACCATTTCCATTGAAACTCGGCTTGTCTTCAAGCACCGCCTCCTTCTCACTTCTCTCGTAGGCATCGTTATAGTAACCTTCCCTGATGCGCTTCAACAGTTTCTTCTCACCACTCTTCTTATACTCGATGGCCAAGTCTACTTTGGGAGGTTTACTGAACCCAAATGACTTTCCCAACTGGAAAAAAAATCACGAACTGTTACGAACTGCAGTATAAATTTACAATTGAAAGTATAACAAACAAATCTTAATTAAATTCAACATGATTTTCCTCCCCCAAAAAAAATCACCATAGCAAAAGACCAAATAACTGTCTACAGGAACCTAAATACAGTAGCTAGCTAACGCAGTACACAGTAACATAACTAACAGAACTGGGCTGAAAGAGAGCCGGAGATATTCACCTTTTTGATGTCCAGGTTATAAATGTTGAATATGTCTTTTCTTTTGTGCAAGGTGTAGGAGTGGATGGAGGCCTTCCATGCTTTCTTGGCCCACCATTTAAGGAAAGGTGTACTCTCCACGAGAGCCTCAACCTAAGGAAAAATTTCGATTAGATCGACCGGGATTTCCAGCGCGGTAGAATCGATGTCATTTTACTCAAGGGCCGAATGTTAAGTCAAGAAACAGTGATCCAACGAAAATTACGTCGTTTGATTAAGAGCGGTGATGGTCAGAGTAAATTCACGTGTTCAGGGGTGGGTCGAACACAAATGAGGATGGGTGATGAGATATTGGCGAGAAGGGTGACAATTAGATAGACGAGGCTTTCAAGCTGCTAGAGTCAGCGTCTTACTGACGCCGAACGCCAAAACAGCATCCAGTGTTGCATCAAGTTTTAGACCTATTTTAGATTAAAGATTAGTGTAATCGGGTTTGATACTGCGTCAAGTCAATGTCAAATAAAAAAAAATGTGATGAAATCAGAAATGCGTGGGCCTAGGACTGGAGCAAGATCAAAGTTTGGGTGGATGGATTGCGTGAAGCAGGCTTAAGGGAGGAGAGACATCCGTATGCAGGTAGCGCGAGAAGATGCAAAGGATAGGCGTAAGTGGAGAATGCCAGTAATGGATGAGTTTTGTCACATCCCTGACGTGCCGTCCCGTGTTTGGCGTCTGCTTGAGAAACGGGATGGACGTGAGTGGGGGGAGTGACCGGCAACTATACGAGGCTTTCTAGCGCGCTGGAGCCATCGTCCTTCTGGCGTCGAATGTCAAACCAGCGAACAGTGCTGCATCAAGTTAATTTTTTTGTTATGTTCGTGTTAGGTTAACTACCGCGCAAAGTCAACGTTCTTTACGCGGTGAACGTCTAGGGTATGTACGGGTGCCAAAGGAGGTACAAGAACTTCTAAGGTGCTGAGGCGATATGGTCCCAGCACTCCCCGGGTGGCAGTAAAGAGGATCAACTCACCCCGTAGCGGGGGTTTTAGAATACTGCTAGCATAACCCCTGCGTGTCGTAGGAGGCGACTAAAAGGGGAGCCCTGTAGCCGGGGCTCAAAATAGGGCTACCGCAACCCCTGCCTGTCGCGAGAGGCGACTAATAAGGGGCGGGACGAGGGGGCTAGGAATCCCCCTCCTCAGTAAAAAATTTCCCTAAAAGACGGCAAGACGAGCGGGTGGGGGGGAGAGGCTCACGCCTCTCCGAAACGGTATAGTTAGGGTCGCTGAATGTGCGTGGCTGTAGTACGAATGAAGCAAGAGGCGAGAAGTTGGTGAGATGATTGTGAGGAGGAAGTTAGATGTGTTGGCGTTGAGTGAGACTAAGTTGAAGGGTGAGTGTGAGTTTGGAGTGGTAAGTGGAAGAAAGTCAGGCGTGGATTAACGTTGAGCACGAGAAGGTGTGGTGTTGTTACTGAATGATCGACTGACTAGTAGCGTTACTGAGTGCAAAGAGATGTCCTCAAGATTGATGTGGGTGAAGGTAAAGTTTGGCGTAGAAAAATGGGTATTTGTGAGTGCCTACGGACCTGGTAGCGAGAGGAGTGAGGAGTAGAGGGAGCAATTTTGGACTGACCTGAGCGAGTGTATTGAGAGTTTTTGAAGTCAATTCAGTGTGGTTGTACTGGGCGACCTTAATGCGAGAGTGGGAGATGCAGTAATGGATAATGTGATAGGCAGGTAAGACGTTCCTGGTAGTGATAACAGTGGAGAAAACCTCATAGACTTATGCATGGAGCAAGAGCTGGCTGTCTGAAAGAGCTTGTTCAAGAAGTCAGACATCCACAAGTACACATGGGTAAGGACGGCCCAAGGTGCAGTGGTTTCGACTGATCTCGACCCACCTCGACGCGGCTCTCCCCCTCTGCGGTAGTGATCATGTGGACTGTAATAACAAATTTTTTCACTCAAGCATTTTAGGGTGGGAGTGGGGTGGCAAAGGTGTCTCGGGTCCCAAAAGAGCCCTTCGAATCCCAGAGGGAAACCCAAATCCACCTGGGTTCCCCGAGCTCTCCGGGTCCCCTCGTCTCAGCTCATCTCGGCTTGTCTCGAATCATTTCGGCCAGTCTCGGCTCGTCGCGACCAACTCGACTCGCCTCAACATGTTTCGACTGATCTCGACGCGACCCTTGCCCTCTGCGACAGTAATCCGCGGACTGTAATGGTTAACTGTTCTACTCGAGCATTTCGCATACATACATTTTTCTGTGTATGGATTTTATAGCGTGGGGGGAGAGAAGCAGGGGTCCCCAGGGTTCAGAGGGGCCTCAAGCGGGTCCCAAAGTTTGTCAGGGGGGTCCCAAAGGGTCTCAAGGATGTCCCAAAGAGCCCCGAAAGGGTCCAAGTGGGTCCCCCCAAATTCTCCTGGCCTTCCAGGTCCCCCGGGTTCACAGAGCCCCCGGGTCCCCAGAGTCCCCCCCATTCCCGGGTCACCTAGTTTCAAGCAGCCTCGATTCGCCTCGACTCGTCGCCTCGCCAGTAGACTCGTCTCCACTCGCCTCAAGCTGCTTCGACTCGCCTCGTCCCTTCCACGCACAGTGTTATTCAAGACTTTCACTCTCTAAGATGAACATCAATGTTATTTCACCATTTAGCCATCAAAACGCCTAGCTGTGCTCGGACATTTATACGGCGCCCGGGTAAGAGCAAATTCTCCCACTGTAGGTTGGACTAGACTAACTAACTAACACACCGAATAGCCCACCTCGATCCCCTGCGGGCATCTAACGTTACATAATAACTTAACTAATCCAAAATTGATCACCATGAAAAAAGTTACAGATACAGGCACTAAGCCGCATCCCCCAGAAAGGGGGGTGGCCGACGGCCAGGCGCACCTCACACTCATATACGCTCACACAACTTAGCCCTTTTGTGCTAAAGGGTCCGGCCGGTAACTCCGCAACATACACTCTGTGTCACGAAGGCAGTCCGAGGATCCGTTGTCAGCAGCAAGGCCCGGCAGTTTTCACTAGTTTACCCCTGCCGTCATAATGGACCCCCCGCCACACCCACGACCATCCCGACAACGGGATGCCAAGGGCGGGAAAGCACATCAGAGCCGCGTAAAAATCAACCATTCACAACTGTTCTCCACTCACGCCTGTTCATTGCACGCTCTCTCGCTACTTCCACATTCATATCTCTCCTTCCTAACGCCTGCTTCACACCATCCATCCACCCAAACTTTGATCTACCTCTAGGCCTGCGACCAATCGCCTCTGCATTCATCACCCTTTTCACCAATCCCCTTCATCCAACCTCTCCATGTGCCCGAACCATCTCAGAACACGCGAATCCACTCTGTCCTCCAACTTCTTCACCATCTCTGTTCTGATTCGAACCACGTCGTTGGTGATCCGGTCTCTCAGCGTTACTCCAGTCATGCTCCTCAAACATTTCATCTCGAAAACATTCAACCTTTTTCTCTCCACTGCTCTCACCCCCCAAGTCTCAGCTCCGTATAGCACAGTTGGGACAACAACACCCTCTTACAGCCCTCTCTTTGCTTCCATCCCCAACGTCCTACAGCTCATTACACTCTTCAGTGCACCCAACACTTTACACCCCTCCTTCACTCAAACCTTCACTTCAGTTTCCACTAGTTCAGTTATCTCCACATGGGAGCATAGATACTTAAAACACTGAACTTCCTCCAAGAGCTCTCCATTTAGGGGGACACTAATTTTGCTCGCATCGACAGTCCTCGAGCATCTCATCACTATACTCTTACCCACGTTCACTCGAACCTTCCTCCTCACACACACTCTACCTAACTCAGACACTGGCCTACATAGCTTCTCCTCTGAATCCGCAACCAGGGCCGTATCATCAGCAAATAGCAACTGGGGCTCGTGAACCATGAAAAAAGGGCACAGATAAATAAGAGAGCCCACGAAATCAGAAATAATAAAATACTTGAATAAAGTGTTAATGATCTATAAAATGAAAATTCATCCATCCACCCCAAATCCCTTCCTATTGCGGCTCACCTTTTCCTGGTCATCAGGCAGGTTACCGACGTTCAACACCTGCTCTGTGAGTAGGGCTCTGCGCTTCGCTAGACACCGTACGAAGGGCAGCTCCTCCTGCCTCAGCACAAGCAACGCCTCGCCACTGCGGTCAGCGCGAGCTGTACGGCCCACGCGGTGTATATACTCGCTACAGGGAGAGGTTAATTTTGATAGCGTCACACAAATTATTAGATTAGAGTGGTCAGCCAGAGGCGCATCGAGGGGGCGAGCCACGGTACTTCTAAATAACGGTGTTCGATTAGAGAGCTCAAGATTTTTAGCATAATCGAGTCAATGCCCTTCTAACAATAAACGTAAAACTGGGATAAAAAACGTGGTTTAGCAGCTATTCTAGGAATGAAAATAACCATAGGGGCACATTAAGGATGTTTTTATTAAATGCAAACCATCATCGAACCTGGATCGAAATGTAGAACGGCTCATCTTTCACCGCTTGTTCTAAGCGTCATCCGAGTGTCACCATGCTTCGGGTCGTACAGGGTTGGGGCTTACAGTGCAGCACGAAAGCTATGATCCTCCAATACTAGTTTTACGCACCAAGCCCAGCAGTATCGTTACCTAGGATTGTGCGGGGGCGCACACACACAGCATGACTCATCTTATACACTTCCTGTTCTAAGCATCAACAGAGTATCATAGTACCTTGGGACGTACAGAGTTAGTACCGCAGCACGAAAACAATCATCCACCCCTTTCTCTGAACACTAACTAGTGCAGGCATCGTTACCTTGGGTCATGAGGCGGGTCATACTGCAGCACGTAGTCCACCTCGGGAATGTCCCAGCCACGCGCTGCGACGTCTGTGCAGAGCAGCGTGGCCGACAACGCGCTCGTGAACTCTTTGAAGGACTTGGTCCTCTGTGCCTGCTCTTGCTTGCCCTGTTACAGCACAGTACGTATGATCAGATAAAAGAGAACAACATTGACGGAATCTGAACAACCTGTTGGGAGCGTTAGTCACCAAGTATTTAACAACATCAAAGTAGTCTGAACGGCATGATGGAGTTGTTAGCCACGAGGACTCTCACTATGATATTAAAAGTTTGAACAACCTGCTGGCGCCGTTTCATCTAACAATAAATGAGTCTCAACGGTAGATGCATGTGTTAGCCCAAATTTTCTTACATAACCACAGTATAGCAGACAAACATAAAGGAGTCTGAAACAGGATGGATTTGTTATTCAGAAGATTAGATTAGAGTGTCAAGGCTTTCTAGTGCACTGGAGTCAAAGTCCTTCTGGCACCGAACTTCAAACCAGCAGCCAGCGCTGCATTAAGTCATCGACAAATCATCCCCAGTCTCCGGAATTGTTTCGACTCACGGCATTCTCAGGTCACTTCTGTTTATAGGGATATATAGAGGTCGTAAATGTGTCCTACTCAAAGTGAGCAAAGAAAACGGGGGTCCTCCGGAATAGAGGAGTTCATTGGTAAGTAAGATTTAGTATGATCAATTCACAAAAGATCAGATTTCAGTTAAGAGGCCGGTTTCTTGAAGGTAGCTGAGAAGTGGTTCCGCACTGAATTGTCTCTGAGGGAACTCAGTGAGCATTAGGCGGAGTATATTAGGAAGGTCCAGGAACCGGCTCCTGGGGAAGTATGTGCGCCGACATTCCGTCCATGTGGGACATTCTGCCAAGAATGGGCTATTGTAAGAGGGACTAGACAGTCCATGCAGTAAGGAGGTGGCGACGATTCCATTAGGTGCCTGTGCGTTAGTCTGCTATATCCTATTCTCAATCAGCATAGGTAGTTACCTCAGTCCGTCGAGATCGGCTGCTTGATGAGACCCAGGGTATGGTTGTGTCTCTAATAGTTCGCAATTTATTGCTCATAGGAACATCAGACCATTCCATGTTCCATTTATTTCGCACAGCTCTTTCAATTGCTCGGTAAAAGTTTTTATATGGGTGTGGACGCTATTCTGCTGGGTCAGGCGCCGCTGCAGCTCTTCGCGCCACTTCGTCCGCCCACTCATTTCCCACCGCCCAATTGTTATTCAGAAGGAATCTCAAAAAGCATCTAAAAGGTTTTGAACAACGTATTATTGCTGTTAGCCACAACTGATATACGCACAGTAAAGGAGTCTGAATTATATGATTGTACTGTTAGACCACGAGTGAAGGAAGGATGTAAAGTGTTGGGTGCACTGAAGTGTTATGAGCTGTAGGACGTTGGGGATGGAAGCAAAACGAGTGCTGTATGAGGGTGTAGTTGTCCCAACTGTTCTCTACGGGGGCTGAGACTTGGGGAGTGAGAGCAAAAGAGAGCAGGTGATTGAATTACTTCGAGATGAAATGTTTGAGGAGCATGGCTGGTTTGACGCTAACAGACAGGATCAGTAACGACGTGGTTCGAGTTTGAACGGGAATGGTGATGAAGGTAAAGGACAGAGCTGATTCGCGTAGTCTGAGATTCGAGCACATGGTGAGGATGGATGAAGTGAGATCGATGGAAAGGGTGTTCACGGCAGAGGCGAGGGGAAGTAGGCCTAGAGGAAGACCGAAGTTTGGGTGGATGGATGGTGTGAGGCAGGCGTTAGGAAGGAGAGACTTGAGTGTTGAGGTAGCGAAAGAACGTGCAATGAATAGGCGTGAGTAGGGAATGATTGTGAATGGATGATTTTTTGACGCTGCCCTGATGAGTTTACCCGCCTATGGCGGGAATGCTTATCAGGATGGTCGTGGGCGGGGGAAGGAGTGGCGGTCATCATGACGCGGCAGAGGGTAAACCAGTCGTAATGTCTGGCCCTGCTGCCGACACTGACCTTGGACCACACTCATGACCCGGAGGGTGTGTTGCGGGGTCTCCCGGCCGGAGCCTTTACCGCAAAAGCGCTAAGTTGTGAGTGTATGAGAGAAGTGTGTACTATTAGAAAAAAAAAAATACATGATCAAAAAAGTCTGAACATCCTGTTGGTGATGTTACCCACATAGGATCTTACAACATTTAGGGATTCTCGACAATCTGTGGCGCTGTCAGCCCCAATGGATCTAACAACATCAAAGGAGTCTGAACATGTTACTGCTGTTAGCCTTAGCTTTGCTTAGAGTGACGAGACTTTCTAGCGCGCTGGAGCCATCGTCTTTCTGGCGCAGAATGTCAAATTAGCAAACAGAGCTGCATCAAGTTAGTCTCCGTTTTCTTCTTTGAATGTTCCAATTAGGTTTATTACCGCACAAAGTCAAAGTAATTTACGCGGCGAGCGTCCATGGTATGTACGGGTGCCACAGGAGGTACAAGAACTCCTAAGGTGCTGAGGCCATATGGTCCCAGCACTCCCCGGGTGGCAGTACGGAGGAATAACGCACTACCTACCCTGCTTCAGAGCCCCAAGGATCCGCAGTAGTCCTTAAGGTGCCGGGCTATGTGCTCCAACACCTGCTGAGAGGGAATACGAAGAAAAGATAGAAAACGGGGATCACATGCATGAAATCTGCACTAGGTGTAGGGAATTTTACGCATGAGAACAGCAAGAATGGAAAGAAGAAGAGAGGATAGTCGTAGAAAAAGGTTGCGTGAATGAAAGAGCGCAAATTGGCTGTTATTTGTCACCCGAAAGGAGAATAGTTAGAACCGGTATGTGTATGTTTGAGTGTGCGTGTCAGGGTGTGCGTGCGTGTGTATGTGTGAATGTTAGTGTGCAACGACTATTAGGCGAGTTGCTAAGAAGGAGTCTGAGACGAGTTTAAGGAAATTTGAACTTAACATAAGATGCAAATGAAGTAAATAAAGTCAAGTAAATCAGGATAAGGGAGATAAGGAGAGATATTGAAGGGTGAAAAGAGGAGTCTGAAGAGAAATAAGGGTGTTCACCCCTCCGGTTGGGCCGTGACTCCGTGCGGCCCGTGAACCTAACAGATGCCTAGGGGGGCTTTTAGCCTAAATAGACCTTCATTAAAGAAGCTTGTATAACCTGCTGGGTATGCCAAACATGAAATATCTCATGCGTCAAAACTTATTCATACACAACAATTCTCCACTCACGCTCTCTCGCTACCTCCATACTGATGTGTCTTCTTCCTAACGCATGCTTCACGCGACCCACCTCTCCAAACTCTGGTCTACCACTAAGCGTACGTCCAACACCTCTGCTTTCATCGCCTTTTTCACCAATCAACCACCGACCATGTCACTCAAACCTTTCACCTCGAAAGCTTCTTTTTCCGCATTTGCCCCCCCCTTCCCCACCGTCTCAGCCCGTAGACCACAATTGGGGCCAATACCTCCTCATACAACTTTTTTTTTGTTTCCAAACCCAACATCCTACAAATCATTACACTCTTCATTGCGCCCAACACTTTACACAATTCTATCACTCTTGAGCTGTAGGACGTTGGGAATGGAAGCAAAGAGAGGGCTGTACGAAGGTCTTGTTGTCCCAACTGTGCTCTACGGAGCTGAGACTTGGGGGGTGGGAGCAGAGGAGAGAAGAAGGTTAAATGTTTCCGAGATGAAATGTTTGAGGAGCATGGCTGGAGTAACGCTGAGAGACCGGATCACCAACGACGTGGTTAGAATCAGAACAGGGATGGTGAAGAAGTTGGAGGACAGAGTGGATTCGCGTGTTCTGAGATGGTTCGGGCAGATGGAGAGGATGGATGAGGGAGATCGGTGAAAAGGGTGATGAATGAAGAGGCGAGTGATCGCAGGCCTAGAGGTAGACCGAAGTTTGGGTGGATGGATGGTGTGAAGCAGGCGTTAGGAAGGAGAGACATGAATGGGAAGGTGGCGACAGAGCGTGCAATGAACAGGCGTGAGTGGAGAATGGTTGTGAATGGTTGATTTTGACGCTGCCCTGATGTGCTTTCCCGCCCTGGGCACCCCGCTGTCG
>SDVV010013686.1:0-15035 GCA_016164225.1 Gammarus roeselii | reverse complement strand
CGCTTCATGCTGCAAGCCTGGTGCACACATGTGATGTTGTTCTACTTGCACAGCTTCATGCTGCAAGCCTGGTGCACACATGTGATGTTGTTCTACTTGCACCGCTTCATGCTGCAAGCCTGGTGCAAACATGTGATGTTGTTCTGCTTGCACCGCTTCGTGCTGCAAGCCTGTTGCAAACATGTGATGTTGTTCTACTTGCACCGCTTCATGCTGCAAGCCTGGTGAAAACATGTGATGTTGTCCTACTGTTTTAGTTACAGAAGTTGTTCACAGATATTGGCGTCAAAGGCGTCAGTTTCGGATTAATAACAGGCCAATGATAACAGGCCAAAATAATTGTTCATGTTATCAGTAGCAGGAACACAAATGATATTGTATTGATCTGTCTTCACAAATGGGCTGTTTCCATTCATTACACAGAGTGGACCGTTTCCAAATGATTGTGAATATATGCTTACCATTTCCAATGCACGCTTCCATCTCCTGTTCAAATGCAAAGACGTTAGTCTACAATCATTACAAAATCACTGTAAAAAACTTTTGTAAATTAAAATATGAACAACCTACATATGAGTGTTTTGGTCGTGGATAAGTAAGACTAAGATTGTATAACAATAAATGTTATAAAACACGTTATTTACTGTGATGACGGTGAATAAGAATATGTTGTTTCAAAAGCGTGGAGCACGGAAAATTTGAAAGCAGTGCAACTACTCCTGAAAGTCAGCCGATGTTCAATGTTTTCACTGTTATTTCCCACAATGTGGGCTGTTCCACATTGCTCTCAGTTTCGTTTAGATCCAAAATTGTAGCAATGAACCAGCTAGTTCAAATTGACAATTGAAACAATAGCAAATGAACAAAATAATTTATTTGCTCACTGGCATGTTTTTATGTAATAAATACTGGATTGACTTCCTTAGCAGTGAAGTACTGCTCCCTGATGGAGATGGAATGACAGTTGAGGTCATATTGACTTCCATAGCAGTGAATTACTGCTCTCTGGTGGAGATGGAATGACCGTCGAGGTCATATTGACATCCATAGCAGTGAATTACTGCTCTCTGGTGAAGATGGAATGACCGTCGAGGTCATATTGACTTCCTTAGCAGTGAATTACTGCTCTCTGGTGGAGATGGAATGACCGTCGAAGTCATATTGACTTCCTTAGCAGTGAATTACTGCTCTCTGGTGGAGATGGAATGACCGTCGAGATCATTCAAAGGCTCCCTGTTATGGGCTTCACTCCCGCCGGTGCCAGGAGATAAGTAAACCAATAGCCTTGCGCCGCTCGAGTAGCCTTTGTTATGGGAACTAACTCATGATAGTTTATTCTTTTGATAGCCAGTTATATTATACATCATATAATTGAATGTGCTCTATTTGTGTAGCGCACATTTGCCTATGAGAGAGAAATTGTCGCTCGAATATTAAATTAATGTCAACTGCTTCGTATTCGGTGTTACCGCCTTCTCATTTCATTATTATACGTCATCTAGTGTGGTCTGAATGGTTTCCTTTGCGGATTCCAAAAGAGCATTTGTCACTTTGGGAAACGTGAGCAAAGAGTAACTGTTTTTTTATTTCTGTGAATGAATTGGATGACTGCTCATCCACATCCAATGGCATCGAGAGAGCTCACAGGATCGTGACGACTCACCGATCGACATATCACACAGATTCTGTCTCCTATGACCAGACATGACCTTCAACATGACACGATATGACCTTTAACATGGCATATGACTTCCAACATTACCAGACATGACCTTCAACATGACACGATATGATCTTTAACATGACATGATATGACCTTCCACATGAACATACGTGACCACCAATATGACATGATACGACCGTCAACATGACCATACATGACCTTCAACATGACACGATACGACCATCAACATGATCAGACATGACCTTCAACATGACAAGATAGGACTTTCAACATGACCAGAAATGAAATTCAACATGACATGATATGACCTTCAACATGTCACCCATGATCTTCCACATGACATGATATGGACTGTCACTAAAAGGCCCATTTCCTCCTGCCCGCTCATGTACTCCCAACAGTGGGCGAATTTTTTGTAATCGAAATATTCGGCCTGCATGCTTGTGTAGCGCTCTCGAGGAACGGGAACCACAGACCATAAACCACAACAACCGATTTTTTTTTCATGGTTGCTAGAGAGAATATACCACCAATAACGTTGGGAGGCTTATGCATATGGACGGTGAAATCATCATTGGTAATCAGTCCTCGCCAAGATTCGATCCTGCGTCGCCGGAATACGAGTCCAGCACTTTACCCACTGAGCCATCTAGCACGACAAAAGCTCTGATTCAAGCTTTCGAGGGTATTGTACTGTTTACGGTCGACTACATATTCCTCTGTTTATCCCTGTGATAGCACAATAACCGTCCAATAAAAAGTACAAACCCACGAATGCTTGAATCACACCTTTTGTTATTTTGGATGGCTCAGTGGGTAAAGTGCTGGACTCCTATTCCTGCGACGCGGGATCGAATCGTGGAGAGGACTGAAGTTTTTCCAATGATGATTTCACTGTCCATAAATATATACTTCATGGTGGTTCTGCTCAATGTTGAATCACGTCTCCCTTCCGTTATAACTTCTATATTCCCCTTCACTCTCCTCCCGTTTCTGGCTCTCCATACTCTCCTCCCCAAATGCCATCCCACACATGCCAAGCACTATCAGCCGTCATTACGCAGCCATGTGTCGACTGCGTTGCGGCTATCACTGTACCTTTCACTGCTCCTATCATTCCGAGTCGATGGGGCGTAACAGGGCCCTGCCATTGTTCACAAATAACTATCATGATTGTCCAGTCATTACCCATCATTGGACCACTGTTGATGGCCGCTCCCAGCCGTGGGTGGGACGACCGCAACTTCCAGGTCAAGAAGACGAGGCGCTCTTTAGTGCAGTGTTATTGAAAGGGGACCGCTGTGGTGAGGGTCGCCCTAGAACTGGTAGCTGTGTGGGATGGGGAGGGGGGGGGCGCTGTGTGTGGGGTCGCTGAAGTGAAGAGCGCTGCGGTGGGGGTCTCTGAGGTTAAGGGCCCTGCAGTAAGGGACGCTGCAAAGGGAGGCGCAGCAGTGAGGGGCGATGGAATGGTGGTGGCTGAGGTGGTGGTGGTAGGATGAAGGAAGGAGGGGGGGGGGAAAGGGTGCTGCAGTGAGATACGCTGTTCACAAGTGTTGGCAAGTCAAAGAAGATAACAACAAGCCTTTTGACCCAAATTGGGTTGCCTTTTGATAGTAAGAAGATTAGTTCTGAGAAAGAAAGTCTAAGTGAGCATCGTGTGTCTGTGTATCTTCTGCTTTGTGCAATTTGCTAACCAAGCGTATGTGAGGGGCTTCATCGAATGCTTTTTGGAGATGAAGGTTTGAGACGCCACATGGTATATTTCAATTTTATTTTTGAAAAGTATCAGCAAGTTCGTCTGACGGGAACAATAGTGTCTAAAGCTGAGTTGATCAACATATTTGTTACTAAGAATTGTGTCATTTTACCTACTGTGAGACTAGATCAATATGTCAAAGACTGAAGTGAGACCGATTAACTGGTAATTGCTGGGACCCTCCTTCCCCCTTCTTTTAGATGGAGACGCGTTGACTTCACTCCATTGAGAGAGGCAGGTGCCTTTTGTGAGGGAATGGGGGAAAAAATGAATTGGGGATTGGGCTTGGGCGATGTCATTTTAAGCCTCTTTCATTATTCTGAGATAAACTTGTGATTCACCTGTCAATTTTGTGACGTACATTGTCTTCACGTAATGAAATGAATCAGCTGGTAAAAACATATACGATGCTGAGGGCTTCCTTTCGTTTTCCGCAATCGTATCCTGAAAGATTTAGTAGGTCAGAATTCTCTATTGAAGTACAGAAGAAATATTTTGATTCGCATGACACATCCCGTTGTGGTCTGTCTCCAGCCCTGCACGGCCGCTTCCATGAGGCCTGAGATATAGCAAAACAATTGTTTTGAAATTGGCATGTGGTTTGAAGCAACTTTGTTTTCCAAAGAACCTTGTTTGAAACTCTTCTTCTGACTTAAAAATAAATGCAGCTTTGTCATGTGGACGTCCTTGAGATGACGAGTGCTTTACTTTTATTTGCGACTCAAGAAGTCGCAGTTTTCCTTTCCTATATTAAAGCTAATTATTGTTGTTCGCCTGTCTTTTTACGGGATGTGATCAAGTTTAATACTTTTATGTTTCCAACAAATTGTTCCGCGATTGATTGAAATCCCTATCGAAGGCAATATTCGCTGACGTCACGGTCTCTCGTGCGCCATTAAATTTGCCGACTCAAAAACTAATTACTCTATCGTAGTTTATTAACGTTTCCAACTTCAACTTCATCTTAATTCGGATACAATTATAGTGGCTAGTTCCGAGTGGTGCGCCCACTTCAACGCTTTTACAAAATATAAGTGTAAGGAAATAGCTGCCTCTTGTTCATGTCTGCACCATTCAGATCATACACTTATCGTCAGAAAGATCGATCAAGCGTTGGCCAGTGGCAGTATATTCGTCTGCTTCCCAATAAATGTCAGTAATATTGAAGCCTTGAGCACTATTCTGTTTCGTGTCGTGACCGCGTCGATGCCGATGTGTATAGATCGATATCTTCTGCAATCGTGCTGTTTGGGGACAGGAAACAAGGTTATTTGCCATTTTGGATGCTTATCAACTACATGGATTGATACTATGTCGTGCCCATTGCTTGGAATAATTGCTTCCACTATTTGTAGAGCTTTTATTACGAGGCACAATGCCCTCCTCTATGTCGTGCCCATTGCTTGGAATAATTGCTTCCACTATTTGTAGAGCTTTTATTACGAGGCACAATGCCCTCCTCTATGTCGTGCCCATTGCTTGGAATAATTGCTTCCGCTATTTGTAAAGCTTTTATTACGAGGCACAATGCCCTCCACTATGTCGTGCCCATTGCTTGGAATAATTGCTTCCACTATTTGTAGAGCTTTTATTACGAGGCACAATGCCCTCCACTATGTCGTGCCCATTGCTTGGAATAATTGCTTCCACTATTTGTAGAGCTTTTATTACGAGGCACAATGCCCTCCACTATGTCGTGGTCTTAGCTATCTTTGTATAATTCTGGGTACCTCGGGAGAAGAAATTCGTTTAGATAATCTCTAGTGCTCAATTCCATCCCAGATTCTGTAATTGCTATTATGTCGATCTGTATCGTTCATAGCAAGGATGCCAAGCTGATATTTTTTCTTTATAACATCTAACATTTAAAAATACAGGCCGTCCCATTGCTTTACTTTCTTTACGGGAATTGTGTCTAGTTGATGCGTTACAACGATGCTATTATATCTGTTTTATGGTTCACAGTTTTTTATTTCGCGGCACATTGACCTATGTCAGTATCTTGGATGGGATTACCGATATCAACTGTTCGGTTTCCGTAGGGTCAGCGAGTTTTGCTAGCTCTGCCAAGAGCTGCATCGGGTCTTCGATGTTCCCATGTTTTGTTGGCAGTCACTGCTGCACCATTCCTGTGGCTTTTATTTCCGGTGTAAATTGGGGCTGTTCCTAGGCAGGGGATCATTTTGAGGCCAGATCGGTCTGTTTCAGCTGTTATAGGAGGGCTGTGGGAGGGGGGAAGCACTGTTGTGTGAGCGATGTTGTGAGCAGAATAAAGTAGGGGCTATTTTGGGGGGCGCTATCGTTGGGGACACCGCTATGCTGGAGAGAGCTGTGGTGTGAGACGCTGTGTTGGTCGGCACTGCGACGGGGGGCGTTTCGGTGAGGGGGCTGTAGTGAGTGGCACCGCTGTAAAAGACGCTGCGGTGGGAGACGCTGCGAGGGAGGACTCTTCAGCGGGTGGCGTTGCAATGTGGGGCGTTGCAGTAGAGGTCACCACGGTGAGGAGAGCTGCGGTGGTAGGTGCTGCGGAAGGGAACTGCTGCGGTGAGGGGTGATGGGACTGTGGCGGGAGATTTTGTGGTAGGCGACGCTGTAGTAAAGTGCCCTTCTGATTGGGGCGCTGCGGTGGGCGCCGATTTGGGTGGCGCTGGGGTGTGTGGCACTGCGGTGGAGGGCGGTGCGGTGAGGACAGCTTATGTTGGTGTACTGCAACAATAAATCTACAATGTAACTATAGGCCTAATTGTATTATGGTTTCAGTTCTTGCCAAGATTGAAATCCGACTAACTACGAATGCGGAAAGATAGTGAAACGCTGAACAAGTTGTCCGTAGATTAATTTAATATATGTTTTCCTATAAGACCTTGCTTAGATGATCTGAACAGAGTGACGGCGTGTAGTGAATATGAAGGAAGTATGTGAGCACAATCAGCAGATGGTGTATGAGAGAGTAGGTCGTGTTCTGTCTAGGCCTAAGTGGAAGGAAAACACGCTAGCAGGTGTAGTAAGGTGTTGCTTGGCACGACCTAAGAAAGCTGGTAGTAAGACTCCTGCCATTTACCGAGAGGGATGTAATAATGACCCTCTAGGTAAATGGTGTAGAGGGGAGAAACACCCGTTTGCCATTGGCATACAGATGGGACTATCCAAAAATTTATGTTAATGACCTCAGTAAATTGGGCATCGTTGCAACATGATAAGGAGAAGGGGGGATTGGTACCCTCTCACAATTTGTGGTATTAGTCATAGTCCATCATCATAATAAAGGGAGGGCGCCTGAAAATGGGAATAAGCTGACTGTTTACACTTGAACAATGGCACTCTTCATTTCCTCAGGTCATTGCACTCTCTGCATACACGGACGAGGAAGCGTTGTGCATGAGGGGAATTATTGCCTTTCCCTTTGCACACTCTACATATATTATCACACACCTTTGAATGGCATCGACACGTGATTGAGATTTGATTTTTTGGACTAGGCATGTTTAACACATCACTATGATACCCAACGGGAACTTCCTTGGGTTTCGGCGGTAGTCCAATAAGGTAGACACACGAATATACAGTCTCGTCACTAAAACGGTCATTGAGTGCTACAAAATCTATTTCTGTACTAAACTACGTATGTATCTAACTGGCAGGGTTAGTTCTTTCTAACTGCTACAATAAAACTCTAACATTATTTCTAATCACGATGTCGCGTTGAGGTATCCAATGATGTGTCGTGATATCCTGGGAGAGTACCGAAATTGTGAACCTGCACTAACCATGGTTCGGAGCGCACTGTCGCCCCGAGGCTTCTTACCCAAGCGGTGACCGCCTTCCAAGCCCGCAGGCCGGCATCAAGCATACATACTGAACTTCAGGACATTTTAACACAAAGATGGTCTACTTCATAATACAACAACTACGACTTAAGCTCTCATACCATAATGCAATTATATTATCTTAAAAACCATGGTATGCATTTACCTACTAGAAAATCTTAGAACGATATACTTCCAAGATAAAGGAAAATACCTTGGCCCTTTACTCAATACGACACAGGGAAAACATCCAGGAGGCAGCACAGAGCGGGAACACCATTGGAAGTTGAGAAAAGGATGGGAAGGGGAAAAATCAAGGATTACTGCCACAAACCATACATTCCATAACTCCAGATGTCCACGTCATACTGAAATAAATGGTTCCAACAATATACAATTTACAGTTTTCCTTCCTCCGACGAGTCAATGTCTGTGTTGTTCCCCAAAGTGCAAACATATGCCATTTAGGTCTTAATCTCATAAATCCAATTACTGTGAAATATGTTTAATGTTGCGGTGTTCACGCAACGCTTCACACGAACTACGCAAGCCCTGCTCTGATCTCCTCAGCAGCCTCCGGCGCAATAAGGGCGACAAACGAGGGGCCAATAACAAGATAATTACATTAATAGACTTAATTTCACGTAATCCTCAGTAAACCAACTAAACGAGATTATTTTTAAATAGGAGATATGAAACGGGCCACATGGACCTCGAAGCGCGGGTTTAACAATTTATTAATAGCTTATAGAATAAAAAAATAGTTTGAAGTGATTGTTCACAGCTGCTCACAACATAAGGCAGTAATAGCGACAACATTAGAACAGATCTCTCGTGGAAAGCGCACAACAGATCTCTCTTGAAGAGCACACGCCAGATATCTCGTGGAAAGTGCACAACAGATATCTTCGATAGAACGCACAACAGACCTCTCGTAGATAGGGAGAACTACAGATCCCTCATGGAGAGCGCACTACAGACCTCTCGTGGAGAGCGCACAACAGATCACCCATGGAGAGCGCACTACAGCGTGCTCGTGGTGAGCACCCTTTGAAAAATTACTTTGGAGGGCAGTCCCACTCAGCAAGAGGAGGGCAGTCCCACTCAGCAAGAGGAGGGCAGTCCCACTCAGATCAGGAGTTAGACAAACTTCCCGACTACTTCGTCCTAATTTAAGAAGTTAAATTTAGCCAAAGCAATTGTATGAGTATTTAGATACAGTTTTTTGCTCCTCCCCCACCTTCTACTGTGGGAAGGGGTTCACCAGACCTTTAGGAGAGTAATGCATAGATACGCGCTCAGAAATACAGATACAGATACAGATACATATACAGATTCAGGCCTTTAGGACTGTAATGTAAGTTTACGCGCTCGAAAATACAGATACAAATACATATACAGATACATATACAGACACAAGGCCTAATTCCCCAGCAATGGCTGTGGCCGAAGGCACGGCACAACTCACATTCCTCTCATAAACTCACACGCAAATACACTTAGCCCTTTGGCGCTAAAGGGCCAAAGGGCTAAGTGGATAAGATTATGGTGCGAGATCAGTGTCGGCAGCAGAGCCTGACAGCGTTATTTAGTTTACGGCTGAGCGTCATTGTAACCGCCCCCTCCCACGACCATCCCGTTTCTCAATGAGGAGCTAAGGACAGGAAAGCACACCAGGGCAGCTTCACGCTGTCCACTGCGCACTCTCTCGCAACCTCAACAGGTACATTTCTCCTTTCTAACGCCTGTTTCACGCCATCCATCCACCCAAACTTCGGTCTACCTATAGTTTCACGTCCACCAATTTCCGCTTCCGTCACACATTTTACCAATCTCCCATCATCCATCCTCATCATGTACCAGAACCACTCAGAACACCTGAATCTACTGTCCTCTATTTTCTCGTCATCCATGTTTTCATTCAAATTATGTCGTGGTTGATCCTATCTCTCCGCGCCACTCCAGCCATCCATGCTTCTCAAAAATTTCAGTTCGAAATATTGAACCTTCTTCTTGTTACTTCTCTCGTCCCCCAAGTTTCAGCCCCGTGAAGCACAGTTGGGACGACTACCCCCTCATACAAGCCCCTCTTTGCTTCCATTCCCAATGTTCGACAGCTCATTACACTCTTCAGTGCACCCACCACTCTACACCCTTCATTAACGCGCGATTTCCCGTCGTTTACATTAGTTCAGCCTTCTCCACATAAGAACCCAGACACTGGAAACATAACTGCCTGCAATAACTCTCCAATAAGGAGTAAACTAATTCTGCCCGCATCGACATTCCATGAATGTCGATGCGGGCACTACTTTGCACTACTTGCACTACTTTTACCACGTTAACTTGCTGCTGCCTCCTTACACACTCTACCAAACTCCGACACGAACCTACGCTACTTTGCCTCTGAATTTGCCACCAGTGCCGTATCATCCGCCAACAGTAACTGACTCAACTGCCAACGTCCATTTACTACCAACATTTATAGAATAAAATAGGTTTTTTTTTTCAACGACATCATCCCAAATTCCATTGCGACAAGTACAACTGAACTAAGCCCAGCAAATGAGTTTGTTCAAATCCATGTAATGTTTGACCGATTACAGCCATTTCTACTCGGTTAACAGTTTGCGGTAGTCAGAGTATTTTCCGTGTCCTAGCGACATTCTCTAAAAACGTCGAGAGAAATTCTGTCTATGACGATCTATGGTAAATCTTCGGCCACGATCATCGCTTTACCAATGTGGATGGCAGCTTCTGATATACATTTTGCGCTGTACTTCCTCTGTGGGTAGCGTAACAGTACGGGGGACCGCAGTGAATAGCGCTGCGGGTGTAGAGGCTGCCGTGAAAGATGTGGGAGGGGCCATGTGAGGAGGGAAGGTTGCCGAGAGAGGTGCTGCAGTGATATACACTGCGGTAAAGAGCGCTGGAATGAGGGGCGCTGTGATAGGAGTGCTGCGGGGACGGAGCAACTATTTATTCCAGCATTTGACTACTTTAGGAACTGTGCTGAGGATGCTTAGGTATCCTTGACCCCCCCCCCCCTCTTGAGCAGAGGGTAGTTAAAACTCCATTCACATCCATCCCCCCCCCATTCGGGTGTCGCTGCGGTGCGGGGTGCTGCGGTGGTGTTCGAAGGATATATAAGACACCACACACCTCAACGCCTATCGCTTTGCCCCCCTGCTACATCTTCGCAGCCTCCCTAATACCATGGTACCAAACTCTGCATCGCTTTGGACGGATTATCTCGCAGTTACAGCTGGTGATCGAGGGAGAGCGGGACGGCACAAGTTCACTTCAACGTCAGTGTTAACTGTGGCGGGTGTTCGCAGGCTCACAATGCAAAGACTGCATGAGCAGAACTAGGTGCCGAGTCCAGCACATTGCAATAAACGCGCAATAATGACAGATTTTTGATAACCTATTGCTGTGTGCAGCGACAGGATTGTTTTAACAACTGTCCACAGTCCGTCCTTTAATTATAGAACTGTCAAGATCGTCATCAAAAAAATCTATAAACTGCTTCACAGAATCGACGTCTCGAGCAATAAAACAGATGCTGAACTCGAGTATGCTGGAGCAGTCCAGGAACACTGCAATCAAGTGAAACAAGTTGCAGTCGATCTGTGTTCTGAACTCAGGGTGGGGCAGTCAAACACTGCAATTTAAATTAAGTGTAAAAACTGAAAATCGTTTGATACAACATCATTTAAAATGAAGTAAATATTCTTCGGGAAGAGGGAACTCCCACAAGGAGCAATGTGTTAATTCACACCAGAGTGGGGTCGGATGTGAGTGCCGTGAATGAGTGCCCTCCTATCCACGTGTAACCTCTCTTCTGCTTCCAGACCTGCTGATAGGATGCTGGATGCGTTACGTCTCAGTACGACCAAACCCAGACTCCGCTGAAACCACAGAGATTCTCGTGAATCTCCAGTTGCCTCCACCTAGCCCCTTTTCCCCAAAACCGGCCTACTCATACGGCCGGCTCCACTACGCACACTCGCACATACCGATCTCCCACTCAAACAGTCTCTCACCCGTCAGACCAAACACCTGACACTCCTCCCGCACACAACGCGATCTATCGTGTTGTCAGACCAAGAATACAGACACTAACCGCCCTGCACTGCCCCATGTGAGCTGGGCCATTCCCCTGCTCACGACACCCGCCCGGCCTCATGCCAGCTGATGCCCGCCCGCCCTCATCTCAGCTGATATCCGCCTGCCCTCATCTCAGCTGACGCTCGCCGGCTCTCTTTCCAGCTGACACGGACACTCCTCCTCACCACCCGACTTGAATCTGGACATCGTCCCACCAATAAACGTCTCATTGAAGGACTCTTTTAAGTAACAGGTTGCTTTCCACTTCGTGTCTACTTGAATATACTATTCTGACTTAAATAACATGTGTTGACAATATTGACTATAGTGACAATAAAGCGTGAGTATTCCGAGTGTCAGGTGTAACCAACCAAAGGCAAATTCTGTTCTCTTGTTACAAAATTGTGATGATCAGGAACGACTCCCACAAGTGACCTACTCCGCCTGTTTATCTCGCCCTGCTGTGCTCATATTACATGTTTGTTCTCTAGCAGTGATAGTGGGTGTTATCTTGGTATAATGATAGTCAACATGTCAACTGCAACTGGTTATTGTCATTGCATAGGTATATTTTGATAACGTATTTCCGCAATGTTAGAATGAATGCCTCTGTTATGATGCCGCAATGCTTTATGATGCTGCTCTAGTTCATCTATTTTTTATTTCAGCTGTGTTTAGATTACATGTCTGTCGTATCTCGCATCTAATTACAGTTACTCATTTCTGCTGTCACGAAAATAATCACGATTGTAGAACTCAAGCAAACGGTCCATTTTCCCACCGGAACTCTCTGCACCAATCTTAGATGGTCCAAGTTAGGCTAGAATGCGGCATTTGCTGCCAATTGTACGCCCCCGAACTAATGCTTTGCAATAGTTCTTCTAGCTCGTCCAGAAATTTGCGCAGGAGTGCCTCAAAATGGGGAATGCTAGACAGCGGCAGAGGAAACCAAACAACTGAAAGAACAAATCAGTCAGGCCTCCAGAGGCTCATCTAATGCCGAGAAAGACAACAAGGATACTCGATTAGTAGCTGTTCAAATAAAATTGGAAAACGTGCTGAAACAATTTCACGAATTCAAAGATTTGATAAGCAGCGAATTAGCAGCAGTCAAAGAAACTGCTGCGGTCACCCATAAACAAGTGAAAGATCTTTAAATGCACTTAGACTCCGAATTGGTCCAGAAGCGTACATCTCTAGACGTAGAGACAGACGACCGCATTAAATCGATAGACAACTCGGTCAAAAATAGCGATGCACTGTGAACAGGAGGCAGCCACGCTGTGACAATGCATCACTCGTTATGCCACTGTTGCAGCACTGTCGACCAGACACGCGTCGATGCACTGTAAACAGGAGGCAGCCACGCTGTGACAATGCATCACACGTTAGGCCACTGTTTCAGCACATGTAACCGATTTGACGAATTGAACTCACAGAAAACATGTACTCACGGAAAACAGCAAAAAAAATTGTAGTTGTGGTGATTACAATGTCACTTCTTTCAAATCCAGTCGGCAAAAAGGGAAAAGCCAACTGAAAATATTGGCTAAAAAGATTTGAAAGTTGACGAGATAGTAGGCACACTTGAAAAGGAAAAGATACCTTCCTCTAAACGAATTATAATACAAGTCGGAGCTAAAGACTTGTCGCAGACGGAATTGACGTGGAAAAATACAAAACCATGCTAACAGAAATCAAACGTTCATACAAAAGATCCATGTTACTGGCGTTCTGTCCCATCTGAACCAAAGCAGATATAAGTTGAGCAAGAGGATTTTTCTTAACAGTCGCTTAGCAACTTTTTGCGAAGCTCAGAAAATCCCGTTCTCCGATCATTGGGAAACGATGATCGACCCATAGTACTACAACTTTAATAGGATCACCAACAAGGCCCACATAAACTCGTATTGACTATATTCCCTCGATAACATCCTTAACAACATCGGTCCCGGTCCTATCACTGAAAATTAGTTTAAAAAAATACTCGATATACAACAATCAAATCCACAAGCAGTGCCCGACAAAATCAACAAACGGCCTCCGCTTGTGCCAACACTAGATACACAACAAACACTTGGGCTCATCAAAACATCACCGCAAGTCCTAGCTAAAAAGTTCCGGAAGTCAATTCAATCCAAGTTAGAGGCAGTAGTCGCAGTTCCGCTAGCACAGTTCGTGTAAACAGAAACAAACATTTTGGCTCCGACACGGCAACTCATAGTAGAAGCAGTACAAGTAAAAAAAATCAAGTTAATGTGACCAACGGTACTCTCAAATATTACTATGTAAACTCTAGAAGTCTCCGAGACAAAATCGAAGAACCAGGTATCCTTGCATGAATGAAAATATCGAGAGAATAGCAATTACGGAATCGTGGATGAAATTGAGCACCAGACATTATTTAAGCAAATTCCCTCTCCCCAGTTACTCATTATTTCACAAAGATAGACAAGGCAGAGAGTGCGGAAGAGTGTTGTTTCGCGTGAAAAACACTCTGCAAATAATATAAGTTACTATTCCAACCAGCAGACATGCAATATTATCAATTTAAGTAGTCGGTAAACATATTAAATGGCAAATCACCCTCGTCTATCGTCCTGCAAAAAGCAAGGTCGCAGATGACATCAACCTTTACAACACCCACGTCGATGTCGTCACAACACAGCACAGTATTGTGCTTGGAGACTTCAATATCCCTGACATTGATTGAAAACCAGATAAAATGCACTTCCACCAGCCAACGTTTGATTGATTTTGCAGAGGATAAGTTCATGACCCAAATGATGAAGACACATGCATGAGGTAGCAATATTCTTGATCTCCTATTTAGTGCAAGCGACTCTCATGTCACGAACGTCAAGTGGGCGAACCACTTGGAACTAGCGATCACGACTGTATCCGTTTTTTGATAGAACTAGAGTTGAAAACGTAAACAAACTGTGAAAAAATCCCTAACTTTAGATAAGCATATGAGAGTAAATGGAGTCAGCAAGTATAACCATGGAGCAAGATGTCAATTAATCGCTTAACAATTTCTAGACTGCACTTAAAAATATTGAACATGAGCATATCCCGCTTAAAAACAGGCGAACAACAGTCAATCACGATAAGTACTGGAAAGGACAACTGCAGCGCTTTCAGTCACAAAAGAAAGTAATGCACTCGATAGAACAGAAACATCCACATGACGACGTAGCAAAAAATGAATACATCAGCAGAAAAAATCAAAAGAGGGTCCAGAAACGTAAGAAGAAATATTTTGAAAATTATATTGCTGTCAATGCCATAACCAATCCGAAACAATTGTTTTGTTGTAACCAATCCGAAACCAATCCGAAAGAATTGTTTTGTTGTAAACAAAAGAAAAATCTGTAACTGGCCCTCTCGAAAACGATGTTGGTGAGCTAGAAACGACGACACCGAAATGAGTGTCCTACTTAATGAATACTTCTGTTCTGTATTTACGTAAGAGAATCAGGATATCCCTAATCCTGATGATATCATAGCGGAAAGAAGAATTGAAGCTATCAGCACAGTGAACTATTCCCCTGCCGAAGTTATTAAATATATGGATGAACTGGAAGTCACAAAATCTCCTGATCCAGACCAAGTTCATCCCAGAATTCAAAAGAGACTTAACACGAAATCGTCGAACATTTATGGAAGCATATTCACC
>SDVV010013685.1:0-15035 GCA_016164225.1 Gammarus roeselii | reverse complement strand
ATTACTTGATGATGTCATTACTTGATGATGTCATTACTTGATGATGTCATTACTTGATGATGTCATTACTTGATGATGTCATTACTTGATGATGTCATAACTTGATGATGTCATCACTTGATGATGCCATTACTTGATGATGTCATTACTTGATGATGTCATCACTTGATGATGTCATTACTCGATGATGTCATTACTTGATGATGTCATCACTTGATGATGTCATTACTTGATGATGTCATTACTTGATGATGTCATTACTTGATGATGTCATTACTTAATGATGTCATTACTTGATGATGTCATCACTTGATGATGTCATTACTAGAGGATGTCATAACTTGATGATGTCATTACTTGACGATGTCATTACTCGATGATGTCATTACTTGATGATGTCATTACTTGATGATGTCATTACTTGATGATGTCATTACTTGATGATGTCATTACTTGATGATGTCATTACTTGATGATGTCATTACTTGATGATGTCATTACTTGATGATGTCATCACTTGATGATGTCATTACTTAATGATGTCATTACTAGAGGATGTCATAACTTGATGATGTCATTACTTGATGATGTCATTACTCGATGATGTCATTACTTGATGATGTCATTACTTGATGATGCCATTACTTGATGATGTCATTACTTGATGATGTCATTGCTTGATGATGTCATTACTTGATGATGTCGGTATGCCGCATGTTCATCTAGTCATCGTGTCCCTTGTATAAGACTAGCGGGCTTCCCTTGTATAAGATTAGCAGGCTTCCCTTGTATAAGACTAGCGGGGTTCCCTTTTATGAAACTAGCGGGCTTCCCTTGTATAAGACTATCGGGCTGCCCTCGTATAAAACCAGCAGGCTTTCCTTGTATAAGACTAGCGGGCTTCTCTTGTATAAGATTAGCAGGCTTCCCTTGTATAAAACTAGCGGGCTTCCCTTGTATAAGACCAGCGGGCTTTCCTTTTCTAAGACTAGCAGGCTTCCCTTGTATGAGACTAGTGGGCTTATCTTGTATAAGACTAGCGGGCTTTCCTGGAATAAGACTAGCGGGCTTTCCTTGCATAAGACTAGCAGGCTTCCCTTGTATAAAACTAGCGGGTTCCCTTCTATAAGACTAGCGGGCTTTCCTTGTATAAGACTAGCGGTCTTTCCTTGGATAAGACTAGCGGGCTTTCCTTGTATAAGACTAGCGGGCTTTCCTTGTATAAGACTAGCGAAATTTCCTTGTATAAGACTAGCGGGCTTCCCTTGTATAAGACTAGCGGGCTTTTCTTGTATAAGAATAGCGGGTTTCCCTTGTATGAGACTAGTGGGCTTATCTTGTATAAGACTAGCGGGCTTTCCTGGAATAAGACTAGCGGGCTTTCCTTGCATAAGACTAGCAGGCTTCCCTTGTATAAAACTAGCGGGTTCCCTTCTATAAGACTAGCGGGCTTTCCTTGTATAAGACTAGCGAAATTTCCTTGTATAAGACTAGCGGGCTTCCCTTGTATAAGACTAGCGGGCTTTTCTTGTATAAGAATAGCGGGTTTCCCTTGTATAAGACTAGCGGGCTTTTCTTGTATAAGACTTGCGGGCTTTTCTCGTACAAGACCAGCGGGTTTTTCTTGTATAAGACTAGTGGGTTTTCCTTGTTAAAGACTAGCGAGCTTTCCTTGTATAAGACTAGCGGGCTTTCCTTGTACAAGACTATCGGGCTTTCCATGAGTAAGACTGGCGGGTTTTCCTTGTGTAAGACTATTGGGCTTTTGTTGTGTAAGACTAGCGGGCTTTCCTTGTATACGACTAGCGGGCTTGAGAATTAGCGAGTACCCTAGTTCAGGACAAGTCAAAAATCTATTCATCATCGAACAATAGTATATATGTATAGACATGCAGCCGTTTCCCCCTAATTAGAAGGGTGGCTAAGTTAGGTTGACACAGAGGGAGGAGGCACCCAATCTCCCCGCCACAAGACCGCCGTGTCTATGCCGGGCTCGAACTCGCGACATGCGGCACCAGAGGCTGGAACTGAATTTTGATACGCTAACCACTCAGCCACGGCGGCTTCTCGAACAATAGTAAATAGTAAAAAAAATGTTCGAGGCTTGTGTGCTCTTGATACATCTCTAACCGAATTGTTTTTATTATATTTTCAACACAGATATCTTCAATCTTGCCTGTTGTTAGATAACATTAAAATCATTTGACCAATTTGCTGGTATTTGAACCTCACAATATTTGCAGGAAAGGAAGGGATCTGCACAAATAATTTTTTTTAACGGGTATTTATCATTTGTTTGAAGAAAAGTTACGGACTTATTTTAATCGTAAAGTTTTAGCGTCAACATCCGGAGCACAACGCAAATAGATATCAAGCTGGCATTGACCGCTAAATCGTAGGTCAATGCCAGCCAGTGTAAGGAGACGCTCGACCGTTTGAATGGTCAAAATCATCACGTGGGCTTAGCTCGAAGACGGGCAGTTAGAATCATTCCCAAGCAGCCCCGATTATTCCATCAATATGTTATCCATTAAATTTCGTGATCTCCTCAAATGATAATTGCCGAGGTATTTTGAAACCTATCCCTTTGAGAAGTCTTCAATTAATTTGGTTTAGCTTGAGCATCCAGGCATGGGTTCTTTTCTTCTCAGTAACAACAGGTCCGGGCAGGCCCGTCCACAATGCTCTACAGTGATCACCGCATTCTTGGCTCCTACTGTATAGCGGGACAGGCTGATAGCGGGAAACCCTCTGTCTCCTCTATGACGGCGCACGGAGAAGCTTCAGAAGCCAGAGCAGCCCGGATGAGACCCTGGCGTACACACCCTGAAACAATGGCCGCTCGCACCACAGACAATACCGGCGTCAATGACTTTAGAGCGCACTCAAAAGAACTGATCGATAGGGCCATACAGGAGAGGAAAGAAAGGGCCAGAGGTTTGTTGGAATACCGCGGGAGAACACAGTTGCCCTAATGGATGAGACGGAGACCCAAAGGTAGGTGAGCTAGAAACTGCTGTAGGAAGGGTGCTAAAATGAGGCATCACCAGAACGCCACTGTATATGCTGAAACAAGGAACGCAACTATGCTAAGACAAGGATATCGTAATAGAACGCCTCGTATTCAAATATATTTCCCATGTATACTACACATCAAATATATCCGCATCCTAATCGGCATTCACATCCGCGCATATCTATGTTTATGGTAACCACATCTGCTTCCGAGGATGAATGTCAAATTGACATCCGTAAAGACATCCTGATCCTCATCCGCAAACACTTCCATTGGACTCGTCACGACTAGAATGCAGTCTCGACAGTGTTTATATCTTAGATCACACCAACAACACCCAAGTCTAAGTGGTCATTACGGATTGAAAATTAGCAGCTCCCACCCTTCACCTGCAAGGTTTCGAGTCTGCATGCATGGTGTTAGGAACGGAAGGCAGCTTCGCGTCCCCATGCTATGTGTTAGGAACAGAGGACGGCTTCGAGTCGTCATGTATGGTATTATGAACGAAGGACGGCTTCGAGTCGCCATGCATGGTGTTAGGAACGGAGGACGGCTTCGAGTCGTCATGTAAGGTATTGGGAACGGAGGAAGGCTTCGAGCTGTCAAATATGATATTAGGGACGGAGGACGGCTTCAAGTCGTCATGCATGGTATTAGAAACGGAGGACGGTTTCGAGTCGCCATGCATGTTATTAGGAACGGAGGACGGCTTCAAGTCATCATGCATGGTGTTAGGAACGGAGGAAGGCTTCGAGCTGTCAAATATGGTATTAGGGACGGAGGACGGCTTCAAGTCGTCATGCATGGTATTAGAAACGGAGGACGGTTTCGAGTCGTCATGCATGGTATTAGGAACGAAGGACGGCTTCAAGTCGTCATGCATGGAGTTATGAACGGAGAACGGTTTCAAGTCGTCATGCATGGTATTAGGAACGGAAGACGGCTTCAAGTCGTCATGCATGGTGTTATGAACGGACGACGGTTTCAAGTCGTCATGCAGGGTGTTAGGAACGGAGAACGGCTTCAAGTCGTCATGCATGGTGTTAGGAACAGAGAACAACATCGAGTCGCAATGCATGGTGTTAGGGATGGAGGACAGCTTCGAGCCGTCATGCATGGTGTTAGGGATGGAGGACAGCTTCGAGCCGTCATATATGGTAATAGGACCGGAGAATGGTTTCGAGCCGTCAAATATGGTATTAGAAACGGAGGACCGGTATCTCGTCGGCTGCTGATGCACGGGCCTCAAATGGGATCAAATAGACTTAGTTGCAGTATGTGTCGTTGGGCGATGGGGCTAGTTAAGGAGGCATGAGGTGACGAGGTCAGTTAAGAAGGCATGGGGCGATGGGGCCAGTTAAGGAGGCATGGGGTGACGAGGTCAGTTAAGAAGGCATGGGGCGATGGGGCCAGTTAAGGAGGCATGGGGTGACGAGGCCAGTTAAGAAGGCATGGGGCGATGGGGCCAGTTAAGGAGGCATGGGGTGACGAGGTCAGTTAAGAAGGCATGGGGCGATGGGGCCAGTTAACGAGGCATGGCGTGACGAGGCCAGTTAAGAAGGCATGGGGCGATGGGGCCAGTTAAGGAGGCATGGGGTGACGAGGCCAGATAAGAAGGCATGGGGCGATGGGGCCAGTTAAGGAGGCATGGCGTAACGAGGTCAGTTAAGAAGGCATGGGGCGATGGGGCCAGTTAAGGAGGCATGGGGTGACGAGGTCAGTTAAGGGTTCATTCAGTGATGGGCCAGTTAAGGGCTCATGGGGCGATGAAGTCAGATAAGGGTTCATGGGGCGATGAGACCCACTTGGACTCATGGGGTGGTGGGAGCAATGAAGGACTCACGAGGCAATAAGGCTAATTAAGAGCTCTTGGGGTGATGGGTGAGTTTAGGGTTCGTGGGGTCATGGGGTTAGTTAAGAGCTCATGGGTTGATGGGCCAGTAAAGGGCTCGTTGATTAATAGGCCCAGAAGAAGGCTCATGAGGTGGTGGGGTCTGCGAAGGGCTCATGGAGCAATATGACTACTATTCATGGTCTCATGGGGCGATGAGCCAGTTAAGGGTCCATGGGGTGATGGGCCAGTTAAGGGCTCATGGGTCTATGCGGCCAGTTAAGGGTCCATGGGGTGATGGACCCGGTAAGGGCTTATGGGGGTATCTAAGCAAATTACGGGTCCATGAGGTGATGGGCTATTTAACGGTCTATGAGGTGATGGGCCAGTTAAGGGCTCATGAGGCTATGCGGCCAGTTAAGGGTCCATGGGTGATGGGCCAGTTAAGGCTCATGGAGCAATGTGAGCATCTAAGGACTCATTTGGTGATAAGCCAGTTAAGGGCCCATGAGGTTATGAGTAAGTTAAGGGCTTATTGGGTGATAGTCCACTTGAGGGCTTATGGGGCTATGGGTCAGTTAAAGGCTTATGGGGCTATGGGCAAGTTAAGGGCTTATGGGGCTATGGGCCAGTTAAGGGCTTATGGGACTATGGGCCAGTTAAGGGCTTATGAGAATATGGACAAGTTAAGGGCTAATGGGGATATGAGCAAGTTAAGAGCTTTTGGGGCTACAAGCCAGTTAAGGGCTTAAGGGGCTATGGGCCAGTTAAGGGCTTATGGGGCTGTGGGCCAGTTAAGGGCTTATGGGGCAATGGGCAAGTTTAGGGTTTATGGGGCTATGGGTCAGTTAAGGGCTTATGGGCTATGGGCCAGTTAAGGGCTTATGGGGCTATGGGCAAGTCAAGGGCTTATGGGGCTATGGGCTAGTTAAGGTCTAATGGGGCTCTGGTCCAGTTAAGGGGTTATGGGGCTATGGGCCAGTTAAGGGCTTATGGGGCTATGGGCCAGTTAAGAGCTTATGGGGCTATGAGCCAGTTAAGGGCTTACGGGGCTATGGGCAAGTTAAGGACTTATGGGGCTATGGGCAAGTTAAGGGCCTAAGGGGCTAAGGGCAAGTTAAGCGCTAGGGGCTATGAGCAAGTTAAGGGCATATGGGGCTTTGGGACAGTTAAGGCTTATGGGGCTATGGGCCAGTTAAGGGCTCATGGTGGCTCATGGGACGATAAGCCAGTAAATGGCTCATTGGGTGATTGGCCAGGTAAGGGCTCATGAGGCGATGGGGTAAGGGTTCAATTTGAATTAGAGCCACCTGGATGGACTAGAGACTTGTTGAGACGAGTTAAAATTTAATAAAAGCTTGGGCAGTATTAGAGTCTTCAAGTCCATGGAGACTTGCGTAGTCACGTCATACTATGCACAAATACATCCTTCCCAATAAACAACTGGAAGTTCACAAGCAAAGATAAGAACATTTGAAGGAGACACTCATTCCTTGAACCTACTATTTCGGGCAACGCTTGCTCATCCTTTCAACGGATCGTAAGGGAGTATCGGCTTTAGGTGTCCGGATCAGTCGCCGAGGACACTGAACGAGTGATGTGCGTGCCTGCAGCTCGCAGGAGACGCTGAGCCGCGCGACACTATGTAAGTGTTGTGACTCCTGCGTCCACTGTTGTGATCACGCTCAGGATTACACTCTTAACAACCTCCTCCACTACTCCTAACATCACGGTGGGGATATGCTTTCGTACAAAAGATCCACCTGATATTCGATCAGTTTGTTTTTAGAAGGTTCGCTGCTTCCCGAAACGTTATCGGGGATTATGTCAATGGAAAGTGTTGTGAGCGAGTAGCTTCCAATGAATGAAACAGACCCAGCGATGAAATAGAGCATACAATTTTGTTTGGTAATTAATATGTCATTTTTAATTCCTCGATGCTTCGTCTGAACTCCATACGAAGCATGCTTGGCTATTGTAAGATTAATATTGTGAGAAATACTGTTACGGCCCCAGGGAGGTCTACGGAATAACTACTCGAACAAAAAAATGTCGTGGTTTATGGAGAAACGGGAGCTACATGCTATGGTGTATGGAGGCCGGGTAGTGTATGCTCTGGTGTATGGAGGCAGGATAGTGTATGGAGTGGTGTATGGAGGCAGGAGAGTTCATGCTATAGTGTATGGAGGCAGAGGAGTGCATGCTATGGTGTATGGAGGCAAGAGAGCTCATGCTATGGTGAATGGAGGCAGGGGAAAGCATGCTATGGTGTATGGAGGCAAGAGAGCTCATGCTATGGTGAATGGAGGCAGGGGAAAGCATGCTATGGTATATGGAGGCAGGAGAGTTCAAGCCATGGTGTATGGCGGCAGAGGAGTGCAAGCTAGGATGTATAGCGGTAGAAGAGTTCATGCTATGGTTTATGGAGGCAGAGGAGTGCATGCTATGGTGTATTGGAGGCAGGGGAGATACTGCTATGGTGTATGGAGGAAAGGGAGATCATGCTATGGTGTATGGAGGCAGAGGAGTGCATGCTATGGTGTAAGAAGGCAGGGGAGATCATGCTATGGTGTATGAAGGCAGGGGAGGGCATACTATGGTGTGGGAGGCGAGGAGTGCATGCTATGGTGTATGGTGGCAGGGGAGATCATGCTATGGTGTACGAAGGCAGAGGAGATCATGCTATGGTGTATGGAGGCAGGGGAAATCATGCTATGGTGTATGAAGGCAGTCGAGGGCATACTATGGTGTGTGGAGGCAGAGGAGTGCATCCTATGGTGTATGAAGGCAGGGGAAGGCATACTATGGTGTATGGAGGCAAAGGAGTGCATGTTATGGTGTTTGGTGGCAGAGAAATGCATGCTATGGTGTATGAAGGCAGGGGAGGGCATACATGGTGTACGGAGGCAGGGTAGATCATGCTATGGTGTATGAAGGCAGGGGAGGGCATACTATGGTATATGTAGGCAGAGGAGTGCTTGCTATGGTGTATGGAGGCAGGAGAGTTCATGCTATGGTGTATGGAGGCAGGAGAGTTCATGCTATGGTGTATGGAGGCAGGAGAGTTCATGCTATGGTGTATGGAAGCATGAGATTTCATGCTATGGTGTATGGAGGCACGGGGGCTGCATGCTATGGTGTATGGAGGCAGGAGAGTTCATGCTATGATGTATGGAGTCAAGGGAGTTCATGCTATGGTGTATGAAGACAGGAGAGTTCATGCTATGGTGTATGGAGGCAGGAGAGTTCATGCTATGGTGAATGGAGGCAGGGGAGTGCATGCTATGGCGTATGGAGGCAGGGGAGCGCATACTAAGATGTATGGAGTCAGGTGAGTTCATGCTATGGTGTATGAAGGCACGGGAGTGCATGCAATGGTGTATGGAGGCACGAGAGTGCACACTAAGGTGTATATGGTGATGGAGGCAAGGGAGATCATACTATGGTGTGTGGAGGCAGGGTAGTGTATGCTATGTTGTATGGGGACAGGCGAGTTCATGCTATGGTGTATGGAGGCAGGAGAGTTCATGCTATGGTGTATTGAGGCAGGAGAGTTCATGCTATGGTGTATGGAGGCAGGGAGATCACGCTATGGTGTATGAAGGCAGAAGAGGGCATACTATGGTGTATGAAGGCAGAGGAATGCATGCTATGGTGTATGGAGGCAGGAGAGTTCATGCTATGATGTATGGAGGCAGGAGATTTCATGCTACGGTGTATGGAGGCACGGGAGCTGCATGCTATGGTGTATGGAGGCGGGGGAGTTCATGCTATGGTGTATGGAGGCAGGAGAGTTCATGATATGGTGTATGGAAGCAAGAGAGTTCATGCTGTGGTGTATGGAGGCAGGAGAGTTCAATTCTATGGTGTATGGAGGCAGGAGAGATCATGCTATGGTGGATGAAGACAGGGAAGAGCACACATTGGTGTATGGAGGCATAGAAGTGCATGCTATGGTGTATGGAGGCAGGGGAGATCATGCATGCTACTGTGTATGATGACGGGGGGAGGGCATGCTATGGTGTATGGAAGCGGGGGAGTTCATACTATGGTATATGTTGTATGGAAGCAAGAGAGTTCATGCTATGGTGTATGGAGGCAGGAGAGTTCGTGCTATGGTGTATGGAGGCAGTAGAGCTATTCGTATGGTGTATGGAGGCAGGAGAGTTCATGCTATGGTGTATGGAGTCAGGAGAATTCATGCTACGGTGTATGGAGGCACGGGAGCTGCATGCTATGGTGTATGGAGGCAAGGGAGGGCACACATTGGTGTATGGAGGCAGAGAAGTGCATGCTATGGTGTATGGAGGCGGGGGAGATCATAATATTGTGTATGATGGCAGGGGAGGGCATGCTATGGTGCATGGAGGCGGGGGAGTTCATGCTATGGTGTATGGAGGCAGGGGAGTACATGCCATGGCGTATGGAGACAGAGGAGTGCATACCATGGTGTATGGAGGCAGGAGAGTTCATCCTATGGTGTATGAAGGCACGGGGGGGGATGCTATGATGTATGGCGGCAGGGGAGTGCATACTATGGTGTATATTGTGATGGAGGCAAGGGAGATTATACTATGGTGTATGGAGGCAGGAGAGATCACGCTACTGTGTATGGAGGCACGGGAGCTAAATGCTATGGCGTATGGAGGCAGGAGAGTTCATGCCATGGTGTATGGAGGCAGGAAAGTTCATGTTATGGTAAATGGAGGCAGAAGAGTTTATGCTATGTTGTATGGAGGCAGGAGAGTTCATGCTTTGGTGTACGTAGGCAGGAGAGTTCATGCTATGGTGTATGAAGGCAGGGGAGGGCATACTATGGTGTATGGAGGCAGAGGACTGCATGCTATGGTGTATGGAGGCAGAAGAGTTCATGTTATGGTGTATGAAGGCAGGAGAGTTCATGCTATGGTGTATGGAGGCAGGAGAGTTCATGCAATGGTGTATGGAGGCAGGAGAGTTCATGCTATGGTGTATGGAGGTAGGAAAGTTCATGCTATGGTGTATGGAGGCACGGGAGCTGCATGCTATGGTGTATGAAGGCAGGGAGATCATGATATTATGTATGAAGGCAGGGAGGCCACACTATGGTGTTTGGAGGCAGGGTAGTGTATGCTATGGTGTGTGGAGGCAGGAGAGTTCATGCTATGGTGTATGAAGGCAGGAGAGTTCATGCTATGGTGTATGGAGGCAGGAAAGTACATTCCATGGTGTATGGAGGCCGAAGACTTCATGCTATGGTTTATGGAAGCAGGAGATTTCATGCCATGGTGTATGGAGGCACGGGAGCTGCATGCTATGGGGTATGGAGGCTGGAGAGTTCATGCTATGGTGTATGAAGGCACGGGAGTGCATGCTATGGGGTATGGAGGCAGGAGAGTTCTTGCTATGGTGTATGAAAGCACGGGAGTGCATGCTATGGTTTATGGAGGCAGGGGAGATCATGCTATTGTGTATGAAGGCAGGGGAAGACATACTATGGTGTATGGAGGCAGAGAAGTGCATGCTACGGTTTATCGAGGCAGGGGAGATCATGCTATTGTGTATTAAGGCAGAGGAAGACATACTATGGTGTATGGAGGCAGGGTGGTGTATGCTATGGTGTATGGAGGCTGGAGAGTTCATGATATGGTGTATGAAGGCACGGGAGTGCATGCCATGGTGTATGGAGGCAGGAGAGTTCATGTTATGGTGTATGGAGGCAGGGGAGTGCATACTAAGGTGTGTGGAGTCAGGATAGTTCATTCTTTGGTGTATGAAGGCACGCGAGTGCATGCTATGGTGTATGGAGGCAGGGGAGTGCACACTATGGTGTATATTGTGATGGAGGCAAGGGAGATCATACTATGGTGTATGGAGGCAGGGTAGTGTATACTATGGTGTATGGAGGCAGGAGAGATAATGCTATGGTGTATGGAGGCAAGAGAGTTCATGCTATGGTGTATGGAGGCACGAGAGTTCAATTGAACTCTCCTGCCTCCATACACCATAGCATGAACTCTTTTGCCTCCATACACCATAGCATATACTACCGTGCCTTCATACACCATAGTATGATCTCCCTTGCCTCCATCGTCATATGGAGGCAGGGTAGATCATGCTATGGTGTATGAAGGAAAGGAAGGGCATACTATGGTGTATGGAGGCAGGGGAGATCATGCTATTGTGTATGATGGCAAGGGAGGGCATACTATGGTGTATGGAGGCAGGGTGGTGTATGCAATAGTGTATGGAGGCTGGAGAATTTATTCTATGGTGTATGGAGGCGGGAGAGATCATGCTATGGTTTATGGAGGCACAGGAGCTACACGCTATGGTGTATGAAGTCAGGAGAGTTCATGCTATGGTGTATGGAGGCGGGGTAGTGTATCCTATGGTGTATGGAGGCAGGAGAGTTCATGCTATGGTGCATGGAAGCATGAGATTTCATGCTATGGTGTATGGAGGCACGGGGGCTGCATGCTATGGTGTATGGAGGTAGGAGAGTTCATGCTATGGTGTATGGAGGCAGGGTAGTGTATACTATGGTGTATGGAGGCAGGAGAGATCATGCTATGGTGTATGGAGGCACGGGAGCTAAATGCTGTGGTGTATGGAGTCAGTAGAGTTCATGCTATGGTGTATGGAGGCAGGAGAGTTCATGTTATGGCTTATGGAGGCAGGAGAGTTCATGCTATGGTGTATGGAGGCAGGAGAATTTATGCTATTGTGTATGGAGGCAGGAGAGTTCATGATATGGTGTATGAAGGCAGGGGAGGGTATACTATGGTGTATGGAGGCAGAGGAGTGCATGCTATGTATGGTGTATGGAGGCAGGAGAGTTCATGACATGGTGTATGGAGGCAAGAGAGTTCATGCTATGGTGTGTGGAGACAGGAGAGTTCATGCTATGGTGTATGGAGACAGGAGAGTTCATGCTATGGTGTATGGAGGTAGGAGAGTTCATGCTATGGTATATGGAGGCACGGGAGCTGCATGCTATGAAGTATGAAGGCAGGAGATATCATGATATTGTGTATGAAGGCAGGGAGGACATACTATGGTGTATGGAGGCAGGGTAGTGTATGCTATGGTGTATGGAGGCTGGAGAGTTCATGCTATGGTGTATGGAGGCAGTAGAGTTCATGCTATAGGGTATGGTGGCAGGAGAGTTCATGCTATGATGAATGGAGGCAGGGGAGTGTATGCTATGGTGTATAGAGGCAAGGGAGATCATACCATGGTGTATGGAGGCAGAGTAGTGTATGCTATGGTGTATGGAGACAGGAGAATTCACGATATGGTGCATGGAGGCAGGAGAGTTCATACTATGGTGTATGGAGGCAGAGAAGTACATGCTATGGTGTATGGAGGCAGGGGAGATCATGATATGGTGTATGAAGGCAGGAAAGTTCATGCTATGGTGTATGAAGGCAGGAAATTTCATGCTATGGTGTATGGAGGCAGGAAAGTTCATGCTATGGTGTATGGAGGCAGGAGAGCTCATGCTATGGTGTAAGGAAGCAGGAGATTTCATGCTATGGTGTATGAAGGCACAAGAGCTGCATGCTATGATGTATGGAGGCAGGGGAGTTCATGCTATAGTGTATGGAGGCAGGGGAAAGGCATGATATGTTCTATGGAGGCGGGGAGCTGCATGCAATGGTGTATTGAGGCAAAGGAGATCATGCTATGGGGTATGGACGGAAGAGAGTGCATGCTGTGGTATATGGAGGCAAGGGAGTGCATGCTATGGTGTATGGAATCAGGGGAGTGCATGCTATGGTGTATGGAGGCAAGAGAGAGCATGCTATGGTGTAAGGAGACAGGGGAGTGCATGCGATGGTGTATGGAGGCAGGGAGTGCATGCTATGGTGTATGGAGGCAGGGGAGGGTGTGCTATGGTGTATGAAGGCAGGAGAGTTGATGCTATGGTATATGGAAGTAGGAGAGTTCATGCTATGATGTATGGAGGCAGGAGAGTTCATGCTATGGTGTATGAAAGCAGGAAAACTTACGCTATGGTGTATGGAGGTAAAAGAGTTTATGCTATGGTGTATGGAGGCGGGGTAGTGTATACAATGGTGTATGAAGGCAGGGGAGTGCATGCTATGGTGCATGGAGGCAGGGACGCTGCATGCTATGGTGTGAGGAGGCAGGAGAGTTCATGCTATAATATAGGAAGACACGGGAGTGCATGCTGTGGTGTATGAAGGCACGGGAGTGCATGCTATGGTGAATGAAGGTAGTGGTGCTGCATGTTATGGTGTATGGAGGCAAGAGAGTACATGATATTGTGTATGAAGGCACTGGAGTGCATGCTATGGTGTATGAAGGCAAAGGAGCTCCATGATATGGCTATGGAGGCAGGGGAGTGCATGCTATAGTATATGAAGGCAGGGAAGTGCATGCTATGGTGTATGGAGGCAGGGGACTGCATGCTATGGTGTATGGAGGCAAGAGAGATCATGCTATGGGGTATGGAGGCAGAGGAGTGCATACTATGGTGTATGAAGGCACGGGAGTGCATGCTATGGTGTATGTAGGCAAGGGAGATCATGCTATAGTGTATGGAGGCAGATGAGTGCATGCTATGGTGTATGGAGGCAAGGGAGATCTTGCTATGGGGTATGGAGGCAGAGGAGTGCATGCTATGGTGTATGGAGGCAGGGTAGTGTATGCTATGGTGTATGGAGACAGGAGAATTCACGATATGGTGCATGGAGGCAGGAGAGTTCATACTATGGTGTATGTAGGCAGAGAAGTACATGCTATGGTGTATGGAGGCAGGGGAGATCATGATGTGGTGTATGAAGGCAGGAAAGTTCATGCTATGGTGTATGAAGGCAGGAAATTTCATGCTATGGTAAATGGAGGCAGGAAAGTTCATGCTATGGTGTATGGAGGCAGGAGAGCTCATGCTATGGTGTAAGGAAGCAGGAGGTTTCATGCTATGGTGTATGGAGTCACAAGAGCTGCATGCTATGGTGTATGGAGGCAGGGGAGTTCATGCTATAGTGTATGGAGGCAGGGGGGAGGCATGATATGTTCTATGGAGGCAGGGGAGTTGCATGCAATGGTGTATTGAGGCAAGGGAGATCATGCTATGGTGTATGGAATCAGGGGAGTGCATGCTATGGTGTATGGAGGCAAGAAAGAGCATGCTATGGTGTATGGAGACAGGGGAGTGCATGCTATGGTGTATGGAGGCAGGGGAGTGCATGCTATGGTGTATGGAGGCAGGGGAGGGCATGCTATGGTGTATGAAGGCAGGAGAGTTGATGCTATGGTATATGGAAGTAGGAGAGTTCATGCTATGATGTATGGAGGCAGGAGAGTTCATGCTATGGTGTATGAAAGCAGGAAAGCTCACGCTATGGTGTATGGAGGTAAAAGAGCTCATGCTATGGTGTATGGAGGCGGGGTAGTGTATACAATGGTGTATGAAGGCAGGGGAGTGCATGCTATGGTGCATGGAGGCAGGGACGCTGCATGCTATGGTGTGAGAAGGCAGGAGAGTTCATGCTATGATGTAGGAAGACACGGGAGTGCATGCTGTGGTGTATGAAGGCACGGGAGTGCATGCTATGGTGTATGAAGGTAGTGGTGCTGCATGATATGGTGTATGGAGTTAAGAGAGTACATGCTATTGTGTATGAAGGCACTGGAGTGCATGCTATGGTGTATGAAGGCAAAGGAGCTCCATGATATGGCGTATGGAGGCATGGGAGTGCATGCTATAGTATATGAAGGCAGGGGAGTGCATGCTATGGTGTATGGAGGCAGGGGACTGCATGCTATGGTGTATGGAGGCAAGAGAGATCATGCGATGGGGTATGGAGGCAGAGGAATGCATGCTATGGTGTATGAAGGCACGGGAGTGCATGCTATGGTGTATGGAGGCAAGGGAGATCATGCTATAGTGTATGGAGGCAGGTGAGTGCATGCTATGGTGTATGGAGGCAAGGGAGATCTTGCTATGGGGTATGGAGGCAGAGAAGTGCATGCTATGGCTTATGGAGGCAGGGGAGTGCATGCTATGGTGTATGGAGGCAGAAGAGTGCATGCTATGGTGAATGGAGGCAGGAGAGCTCATGCTATTGTGTATGGAGGCAGGGGAGCTGCATGCTATGGTGTATGGAGGCAGGGGAGTGCATGCTATGGTGTCTGGAGGCAGGGGAGTGCATGCTATGGTGTATGAAGGCAGGGGAG
>SDVV010013684.1:0-15035 GCA_016164225.1 Gammarus roeselii | reverse complement strand
TGAGAGGGACACACTCATTTGCCGTGCATTGTGTAACACACGGATGTTGAGAGGGACACACTCATTTGCCGTGCATTGTGTAACACACGGATGTTGAGAGGGACACACTCATTTGTCGTACATTGTGTAACACACGGATATTGAGAGGGACACACTCATTTGCCGTGCATTGCGTAACACACGGATGTTGAGAGGGACACACTCATTTGCCGTACATTGAGTAACACACTGATGTTGAGAGGGACACACTCATTTGCCGTACATTGTGTAACACACGGATGTAGAGAGGAACACACTCATTTGCCGTGCATTGTGTAACACACGGATGTTGAGAGGGACACACTCATTTGTCGTGCATTGTGTAACACACGGATGTTGAGAGGGACACACTCATTGGCCGTGCATTGCGTAACACACGGATGTTGAGAGGGACACACTCATTTGCCGTGCATTGTGTAACACATGGATGTAGAAAGATATACTCATTGGCCGTGCATTGCGTAACACACGGAAGTATAAAATCGTGCGAAATGTTTTATTTTTCATGCAGCTGAAGGTAGAAACACCGGAATTAGGGATTACGGTCAAAATTGAATGCCAGCAAATAATTCGAGAAAATAACAGGTTCACCAATGTTCTTTGATATCGAAAGTAATAACAATGATTTAGTGAAGATGTGGACATGTACCTACACTAATTTATGAAGAAAAACTGTTCATCAAGAATAAAAATTTAGCAAAAATCAGTTATGAAAACTAAATATTGATTTTCATTATTATTTAAGTATGATCTGAAGTGTGAAACAAAATAATACATTCAGTTGTTGCAAAATTCACGAACATATGTTGGAATTTTTTTACTGTTGACCTACAACTCTAGCAATGGATGCTCAAGTTTATCATACTATTTTTAATACTAAACCAGTGACGGTGACACGCAGCACGTGCACCTTTTTTACTAAACTCAAAACCCGAACAAAGTGTCAATTAATTTTTGTAACGCTCTCTAACGACGGCTAGTCATTATTTTCCTTAGACTAAGCTCGCTGTGAAACCACCTGACCTTTATAGAAGACGTTCAAGAATTTCACGACCATGTTTCTATGTTGGAGAATTCTCGGAGTTGCTTGTAGTGGCTGCAGGGGGCGGCAAATAGGATACATTAGGATTAAATAATGGGTTTGAGGCAGTGGTCCGTGTCTTGGTTATAATATTGTCTTGCATTTAAGGCTTCTAATGGCTGCAGGGGGCGGTAAATAGGATACATTAGGATTAAATGATGGGTTTGAGGCAGTGGTCCGTGTCTTGGTTATAATATTGTCTTGCATTTAAGGCTTCTAATGGCTGCAGGGGGCGGTAAATAGGATACATTAGGATTAAATGATGGGTTTGAGGCAGTGGTCCGTGTCTTGGTTATAATATTGTCTTGCATTTAAGGCTTCTAATGGCTGCAGGGGGCGGTAAATAGGATACATTAGGATTAAATGATGGGTTTGAGGCAGTGGTCCGTGTCTTGGTTATAATATTGTCTTGCATTTAAGGCTTCTAATGGCTGCAGGGGGCGGTAAATAGGATACATTAGGATTAAATGATGGGTTTGAGGCAGTGGTCCGTGTCTTGGTTATAATATTGTCTTGCATTTAAGGCTTCTAATGGCTGCAGGGGGCGGTAAATAGGATACATTAGGATTAAATGATGGGTTTAAGGCAGTGGTCCGTGTCTTGGTTATAATATTGTCTTGCATTTAAGGCTTCTAATGGCTGCAAGGGGCGGTAAATAGGATACATTAGGATTAAATGATGGGTTTGAGGCAGTGATCCGTGTCCTGGTTATAATATTGTCTTGCATTTAAGGCTTCTAATGGCTGCAAAGGGCGGTAAATAGGATACATTAGGATTAAATGATGGGTTTGAGGCAGTGGTCCGTGTCTTAATTATAATATTGTCTTGCATTTAAGGCTTCTAATGGCTGCAAAGGGCGGTAAATAGGACACATTAGGATTAGATGATGGGTTTAAGGCAGTGATCCGTGTCTTGGTTATAATATTGTCTTGCATTTAAGGCTTCTAATGGTTGCAAAGGGCGGTAAATAGGATACATTAGGATTAAATGATGGGCTTAAGGCAGTAATCCGTGTCTTGGTTATAATATTCTCTTGCATATAAGACTTCTGGTAGCTGCAAGGAACGGCGAACAGGATACATTAGGATTAAATAGTGGGTTTAAAGCAGTGGTACGTGGCTTGCTCAATAGTCTTGCACAAGGCTACTGAAGACCATGGACAAGCCTTTGTATATTTTCATCTGTAATGCATCTGAAATATCATTTGGTAAGAGCTGTATTCTAGCAGTAATTGTCTACCAGTGAACGTGCTCTGAAACGGTTGCATAAGAGCACAAATGGCAGCTAGCCCTGTGAAACATTCAATGTATCTTATGTTCAAAAATTGTGATGCTTGGTCGGTCAGGCAACCTTTATGTAGTAAGAAAACAGTAATTTGATCTTTGTGGGAACATTGTGTTTGTGCGTAGATTTTGTGAGGAAATTTACTTGGATATTGGGAGTTTCTTTGCTGTTGCAGCTGATCACAGCGTAGCTGCCCCTGGCCCACATCTGTGGGGGACACTCTACTCGTGCAGTGACATCGGCATGCAGTTGCATGTTGGGCCACATTCGCCAGTCCAGTCCCGTGATGAAGTTTAAGTGTTAGTAGGTCATTGCAGCACTCCAACTAATTGGTTTCACGATTTGTTTATAGCTTGTTGTATTTGATTTAGTATCGATCGAATTATCTCCATTTATATACTTGCGTTAGTAATCTCTGGCCGGCGGCGGCATCGTCGTTGAAAGGTCAAGGCGGCAACGAGATCACCCTGAGAATGTCGAGACAACAGCATGCGAGATCATCGTGAGAAGGTCGAGGTGAGAGGATCGGTGCAGGAAAGTCGAGGCGCCATCGTTGCAATCATCGTAGGAAGGCCAAAAATACTGGTGGGAGGATCAATCTGGGAGGTCGAGGTGCCATCGTTGCGATCATCGTAGGAAGGCCAAAAACACTGGTGGCAGGATCATTCTGGGAGGTCAAGGTGCCATCGTTGCGATCATCGTAGGAAGGCCAAAAATACTGGTGGGAGGATCAATCTGGGAGGTCGAGGTGCCATCGTTGCGATCATCGTAGGAAGGCTAAAACACTGGTGGCAGGATCATTCTGGGAAGGTCGAGGTGCCATCGTTGCGATCATCGTAGGAAGGCCAAAGACACTGGTGGCAGGATCATTCTGGGAGGTCGAGGTGCCATCGTTGCGATCATCGTAGGAAGTCCAAAAACCCTGGTGGCAGGATCATTCTGGGAAGGTCGAGGTGTCATCGTTGCGATCATCGTAGGAACGCCAAAAACACTGGTGACAGGATCATTCTGGAAAGGTCGAGGCGACGGCGTTGGGATCATAGCAGGAATGTAGAAACACCGGCTGCGGATCATCGCAGAAAGGCCGTGACGGCGGCATCGGGATCATTGTCTGGTGGTCGAGGCGACGGCAAGATCTGTAAGCAAGGCGGCAGCGGCGTAATGATGGTGAGGGCGAGACAGCGACGGCGGGGCGATCACGGACCCTCTTCGCCCGCTGAAGAGACCATCTCCGCACATTTTTAAAGGCCTCATTGCTTGTTAATTTTGCTGTTATTTTTCAAACCGCCCACTCTAGTTTTACGGACATTGATGGTTCGGTTTATCTTGTATATATTGCATGTGTGGAGCAGTGCTATAGGGTGTAAATGGTTCACTGTTTCTCTACATGTCTAATCCAACCGGTTTATTGTGTTGATATGCGTTAGGATTCATACCGTCTCGTTGAATACATCGTGTTCTACGAAGACAAAGTTCAGAGTTCAAGTTGGCAAGCAGTCTCACGTGTTTTGTTCATAACTCGAGTTATGAGTGTTTAATTTATACTAGTTCAATGTGTCATAACTTTTGAAATTAAGATTCATTCCGGTTCTTCGAGTATATTGCACCGCAGTATAAGCCTGTCGACCTTAGGGACTGCAAATTCACCATCAGGTACCTCATATACTAAAAGAGATTATTATATCATTTCTGCCTATGTCTCATCAACCTGCGCATAAGGGACTCTGAGCAACCTATGGTAAGGAAAACAGCAACTCTAAATTTCCAGATAAGATAACTGATTTAGTCATTTTTTCCGAATTTTTGAGTCTAATTATTTCTCAATATTAACAAAGTTTTGAAAATTTACACGAATTGTTATAACCTGAAACTTAATTCCTTGGTGCGATTTCCTTCCAACAACAGAATAAAATCTTGTACTCGCATCTCCTGATCAAGTTTATATCAAACAGCTTTGTATAGGCTTAGTGAGCATTTATTAAAAATACTAGCCTATTATTCGTCTCTATTCCTTTCTAAATTAATTGTTTTTTTATAACGAACAGCTTGTAATGATGACATACAATTAAAAACAAGTTTGAATATGGCGGTAAAATAGTTTGAACAAAGATTTTTATGTGTTTGAACGATTTCAGGTGTAGCTATCTACGTTCCTCCGACATTTTGTTTTTCATGCACCGTCACTTGCGATAAATGAGCACATTCTCACACATGCAATCTTGCTGTAACTGCTACAAAAAAAAACGGCCCGAGGTTTTCTAAACTTCGTCTGATTCCTCGAATCATGAAGATGCTGATGACCAACCTTGTTGTACTCGCCAACTTTTCACTAACATAAATTGCGTCAGTGTGAATATTTGCATTAGGTGTCTTGACCTTTGCTGCCGACTGTACCTTCTGGTATTGATAACCCAAAATCTGCCAAAATTCTTTCTGGATTTGTTGTTCATGTTACAAAAAATTTGTCAGATTTGTCTTGGTTAAGAGGTTCTCAAAATTTTGTTTATTGTACAAAAAATGGTCAGAATCGTTTGTGTGAGTTATTTTTTTTTGTCTCGATTTCTAGCTAATTATTTGTCCTTCTTTCTGTCTGAATTTGTCACTTGTTTAATTGAAAATTGTGTGTTTTATTTACTACTACTCATAACTCATTGTAACATTTTCTTGAGCAAGTGCATATCGTTTCTTCCTAGGTCGCATTAACCAACACACATAACTGGCTCTAAGAGACAAATTGTTAATCGAACAGCTACTCTAATTAAAATATCTAGGAGGGTTAGATTGTGTGAATCTATGTTATACGTGTCTTGAGTAGATTACTTTTTTGAGCTTTTTAGCCTTCATTCGTGTTCCGCTCAAGATTATTTTGTGTTGAATTTGCATAGGTATAATTTTTTTTTTCAATTATTTTCGACAACCGTCAAAACCAAAAGCCCATCTCTTTTTCTGTTACTACAAGATTATTTGTGAAAATTATCTACACTTCAGCTGCCGTTTTGGGCCAAACCTTATCTGAAACATCGGAGTTGTGTGCGGCTCCGACTAATGTGTACACATGTGCGCGCCTCTCACCATCACACGGGCATGAGTAGCTGATGCTGCTCTCTACCCCCGCCCTCTTTTCCACTGCCTCTCTTCCCATGTCAAGTTTAGGACTCATTCCGGTTCCTCGAGTAAATTGCACCGCAGTATAAGCCTGTCGACCTTATAGACTGCAAATTCACCATCAGGTACTTCATACACCAAAATAGATTATTATATCGTTCCTGCCTATGTCTCATCAACATGCGCCAGTGAGAGGCTCTGAGGAACATATGGTAAAGTTAACGACAACTCAAAAATTTCCAGTCAAGATGAATGAGTGAGAGTATTTCTTTCCGAATTTTTAAGTTTACGCAATGAAAAATCTCTTTTTGGCCAGTCAATATTTATTATAATTTTTAGCTAGAATATTAGTCCCTCTTGTCTGAACTATTTCTGAATATTGACAAAGTTTTGGATAATTTAAATAAATTGTTATAACCTAAAACTTGATTCCTTGGTGCGATTTCCTTCTACAATAGAATGATATCATGTACCTGCGTCTTCCGATTAAGTTTATATCAAACAGCTTTGCATAGGCTTATTCAGCATTTATTACAATTACTAGCTAATTATTTGTCACTGTTTCTTTCTGAGTTTATTGTTTTTCCTATCGCAAAGAGTTTATAATGTAGGCACACAATTAAAAGCAAGTATGAATAAGGTAGTAAAGTAGATTGGACAAAGATTGAAATGATTTTGATCGATTGAACAAAAATTTGAATGTTTGAACGATAAGCAATACCCAAACTCGATCCAGCACAATATAAGGTCACGGGTCCTCCTCTTAACGCAGAGCCTTATAATGATAAGCTTATAAGACGCTCTCTAAGCCCCTCCAACTACAAACCCTCTAAGTAGTCTACTTCACTGAGATTTAACCTTGAATTGAAGACATGTCGCCCCACTGCCAACAGAAGCAAATCCTGCTGCACGTGTTATAGTGGAACATGCGAGGAATGCGCATGTGCTAAGAATAACAGAGACTGCATATCATGCAAAAGCCAAAAATGCACCAGAACCAGCAAGCCTATAAACATAGAGCTGCTGCATTGCCCACACACTCCGGTGGTCAGCGCATGTGCCCCAAAACGCGATAAGGAGAAGCCTACCCTCTACCACAGGGCTGCTCATTCAGTGACAGATACTCACCCAACGCTGCTGAGCTCTCCATCTCCCACCCCTTGTACCTCTGAATCTGAATCCATAACTCATTTATTCCTCCGATACAGAGCCTTTAATCGTCATCTCAACAGAAAAATCCGCAACAGCAAAGCCGGCTCACTGTGAAGCATCAGGCACCAGCACCGGCTCAACAGAAAATACCATGACCCCTAAGACAATACACATCGGTGGTATCCTCATGAAAAATGTGCTAACGTCCAACCTTTCAGATAGATGCACTTTTGAAAAGATGAATATTAACAACCATGGTGCTCTGTCTAAAATCATTGAAAGCGCAAATCCATTCAAAAATGACATTATTGTGCTCACGGACTACGTCGAAAAGGAAGTAGTAGCCAAAATAACCTCCGCAATTTTAACGAAAAACCAAAATGCTAAGATGTACATGGCAGAACCCCTCAATCTGAAAACAATGGAACAGAGCCTCCATTTCATGAGTTTTTGCCAGTCTTTGAGGCTCAAAGTTATCCCAACAGGCAAACTAAGAGACGAATTCACTGGTGCTCCCGACGGACGATTGTTTCATTCGGAGAATGCTAGTCTAAACAATAATGGAATTATCAAATTATTCAACACTGTAGCACGTTACGTTCCTCAGAGGGTTGAGATATTGCCATTCCTATACTATAACAATATCAGAAGCAAGCAATCATTACTCTGGTCTCCTCTCTTTCTCTACTCTCCTCTTATCATATGGCCATCATTTCGTATCATCACCCCATCACACGTCAGCAACTAAACTAAAAATCACCAGTCAGTGACTCCTTATCATCCCCACACAATTAGCTCCCATGCAACGCCTTTTCAACACGGTCACAGCAATAGCGTCCCCTCAGCACCTCTTCATTTCTTTTCCTACCCTCCTCCTCCACTCTACACTACTCACACAAATTCTTTTAACTATGCTTGCAGCACAGTCCCAATCCTCCCCTTTCGCTACCATTCCCTTACCTCAGCACAAACTCCGACTCTACCTATTCCGCTAATCCCTCCCATATAGTACCCCCCTTCAACTATTCTTTCCTCGAGCTCCCACTTTCGTTACCATTCCCTACCCTCAACCCAAACTCCAACATTACCTATCCCGCCAACCCCTCTCATATATCACCTCCCTCCATCCGTTCTTTCCTCTAGCTCCCACCTTTGCAACCATTCTCTAACCTCAGCCCAAACTTCAACTCTACCTATCCCACTAATCCCTCTCATATATTTCCCCCCCTCCACCCATTCTTTCCTCTAGCACGGTTCAGCCATCCTCAGCCATGCCTCTCTTCAATCACTGATCTAAATTTCTTTCCCTAGTTTCTGTTCGGTCTCCCCTGCTCCAACCTGCCCTCAACAACGAAGAACAGAACCGAAAGCAAGGATATCCCAAACTTACAAACAATGCCACTCGAGAATTAGCAACCAGATTTTTGGATAACTGCAGGAAAAGTGTTGCTGAAGAGCATATTAAAAATCTAAATGAGGGTGGTGTTGCTGACACAAAAAACAATAAACCGGATGAATAAATGCTAATGCAGGTGACGGCAAATTTGCAACAATTTCCCAGGAACACCAACATCGACACCATTCTCGATGAATTAATATTTAAAAGACAATCAACACTAGCAGACGGACATTGTATAATTTGCGCAGTGGAAGGATCCTTAGTAAAACAAGCAGGATTTAACGATGAAAACATCCTAAGAGGTGATAGAAACTAAAGCAATGGAGGAATCCTTCATTTACATAGAAGATTACGAAGCCTTCACTGAGTAAAACATATGATAGGTTCTTCTCCGAGATAAAAATGTATTTTGAAAACAAAGAGTACAACTGCAGTTTTGTTGATCTAGTCCCCGCAATTCTCAGCAACGCACTCAAAATACAAATCACAATCTTAGATGAAACAAACTCGGACATCTTAACGAAAAATGTAAACATTTTGAACAAAAAAATCTTGCAGCGAAGCGAAACAAGCATGTGGAAACAAATGTGAAGTGTTCCAATAGGTATTCTCCTTTGCAATACAACAATGACACAACCATATTCGATTAAGAGATGCCTCTGCAATCATCCCAAAGTGACACCAACTGTCTTTTAAGTAAAAACAAATGACTAGAGTCACAAACTGTTTAAGCTAACCACCCATGACATAAACATGACCTTCATCGAGATTGACGGCTTCAATGTTTATAGAAAAAGTAGAGAAATGAAAGTAGGTGGAACCGTGATTCATGTGCGAGAAGAATATACCTCTTCTCAAGTAATGCTTAACGACAGCGATGAAGTTGATGACCTTTGAGTGAACATCCAGGTACGAAAAAACAGATCGTTTGTTGTTGGTTCTTTTTACAGACCACCCGAAAGCAAGGGCACAGTCTTTTCAATACATCGAAAAATATTTCGAGAAGCTTTCCGCTTAGGAAAGACGCTGTATATTTTGGGAGATTTCAATGATCAATTGAAATTGAAATCCAACAATATGAATCCGATTTTAGACAGGCTCGGGCTGCATCAGCTCATAAAAAGTGCAACAAGAATTACTCCCAAATCTCAAACTGTATTGGATCTGCTCATAAGTAACAATCCGTCGTCCATTGTTACCACAGACGTGGAGCCCAATTCTTTCTCGGACCACCATGAAATAAACTGCCACCATTAACATCAAAAAAGAGAAGAAACAAGTATACAAGATAAACTGTCGTACGAAAAGAAATAACACCGCGGATAATTTCAGAGCACAAGTAGTGGCAAACGTCGAGATGATAAAGCCGATACATAGCATAAATAACGTCATAGAACAAGCCCAATAGCTCAGACTATCTTCTCACATGTCTGAACGCTGTGGCGCCAACGGAAACTAAAACAATGAAAAGCATACCGGTTAAATGGATTACGGAAAAAAATGCGAAACGAAATTGCACTTGAAGAATATCTCAAACGCAGAGCAAAACAAAGCATCACTTGGTTAGATTTATTTCGAATTCAAAATAAAAGAGTCAAATGAGAAGTCAGGAGGGCAAAAATAAAATACCATCATGAGGAACTAGAACAGTGCAAAAACAAGCAAAAACGTGGAATATACTGAAAAGAATTGTTCCCTACAAGAAAAAATCACCTCGCCTACTTATCCGAATACTCAAAAGCAACTTCAGAGAAGTTTAACAACTACTTCGCTGTAATTGGGAAACAGGTTTTTGTAGAGGTAACACAGGAAGCTTATCAAGGATTACAGAGCGACGCAACAAATACGTGGAGTCCAAAAGCTTTCTATGGAGACAGCGACCAAGAAGCAAACATCAAATGGAAACCAAAGCGAGAATCGCATCACGAAGTCAAACGAGCTGTATTTGCCTTGGGGAACACAAATTCTTCATGAATAGATGGTTTAGCCCTACAATATCTGAGACAGCCTTATAGTGACCTTGTCTTATATCAGCACAGTTATTAACACCTCCATAGCAAGTGAACTTTTCCAGAGGTCTGGAAGCATGCAATCATATAAGCAATTCATCAAACTGGGGACAAGAATGAACCATACGAATTTAGACCGATCAGCCTTCTGCCTGTCCTATTCAAGATTCTAGGAAAGGTAATATCTATCCAATTGATTGATTACCTCGAATCAAACAAGCTGTTCAATGACTGCCGGCATGCTTATCGGCGAAAATTGTCAACAGAAGACGCACTTATGAGCATCACTGAAGATCTGTACAAGAACTTTGATGAGGGGCAGATATCTCTGCTGGTATTGCTAGGCTTATCGAAAGCATTCGACTGTGTAAGCCATACAATGTCAAATTCGGCCACAGTTGCCTTTGGGGTCTCTTAAGGTTCGAAACTTGGTCCTTTGTTGTTCCTGGTTTTTGAAAATGACATCGACTGTAAATTATCAAAAAATGCAAGCGAAAATGGTAATGTACGCCAACGATGTTCAAATATTGCTTTCCCGAAAACTGTCAGATATGAAAGCGCTGAAAGAGGAGAGGACTCTGAGACAGCCGTAACTTATCTGAAATCTTGGTATGATTAAAATGGACTCAAGCTCAACTCTGAATAAACTAAATTAATCTTGTTAGGCTTGAACTCGAAAAGGAAAGCAGTTCCAATGAATTTCTATATCAAGATAGGCAAATCTGACATTCCTGTTGAAGATAAAGTTGAATGGAACACTTTTGTTACTATAACCCGCAAAGAAAATAATTGGATTTCAAGTCAAGATTACCGATTGTTCACGCTTTAGTATTTTCTCACATTAACTTCTGTCTTTCAATTTGGGGGAAATGCACCAAAACTCACGAGAGAAAAAGTGCAACGTTGTATAAACTTTGCGACAAGAATAACATGCGATGGGAACCACAGAAAACGAGACCACGTAAGTACTCTCCTTGAAAATTTAGAGTGGCTCAATATCGACAACAAACTGGCACTCCATGAGTCGATCAGAATTCATAAAGATCTTCTAGAAAAACATTCACCCGGCAGCCAAAGGCACATATATTCTCGAGGTAAAAAGAACAATCGATTCACAAGAAATAATGATACCCTGCACGTTGAAAACAGGAAAACAGAAACTGCCTGTCGAGCTTTTTCGATCACTGGATCAAAATCCAGGAACAACCTCCCAACAAGCCTCAAGAATCTTGAATCAAACAAGTCCTACAAGAATAGGCTTAATGAGTATCTATTGGCCGATCTATTCAAATCGGTAACTTTGCCCACAAACACAAGCTAAATGCATAATACCAGTAACCAGAAAATGCATTCGGTTCTTGAGCATGTCCGAAACCACCACCATCATAACTTTCATCAGAGAGACACCATCTAATCGTTTTAACTCTGACGATACATATGTTTTCTATGTTGCAACCGATCAAAATTGTCTTTGCCAATTTCCATAAGTGTTAACTAGTGTTTTGTCTATTTCTATGATTTAAATGTTTCAGTCGTTATAGTATAATTAAAATACGAACTCGGTCTTTTCGAGGAACGATAGGCAGCTTCTAACTTTGGCATAGGTTAACTCTATTTTAATATAATTCGTTGAATTATTTTTAACAATTACCGTACCATTTTTGACGATACAATCACTGCCTTATAAGCTAATATTTAGCTTTGTCTTCCATAACAGAAATATATCCATCCGACTTGTGTACTCCAGCATTGTATTATTCTGATTGGCAATCATTTATTCATTTCCTAGCGGTCTTGAATTGTGAATATTGTATATTCAGTTGTTTGGTATTTATTTTATGTATAACTTTTTTTGTATAACTTATGTCGCCTTTTCACCCCTCCATTATTAATACAATGGTTTAGACCCATCTGTACAATATGCTAGCGCTTTTCGATTTCCCAACTCTGTATTGAATTCATATTTTCTGTATAATTCATGTCATCCATCCACTTCTTTGTCCACGTGCAATAATGTAGACTACTCATAACAATATTTTAGCATATTTTGATGTCCCCACCCCATATTCTCAGGCCTGTAACCTCATGCATGCGTGATTTCTCACCTCATATACTTGTTATTTTCCACACCCATGTATTTTGTTATGTATCCACCCCAAGTATTTCTTATTTTTCAACCCGGCGTGTCACTGGTTTCCCCAACGATATGTAGTCGGAATTATTTTGTCAGAATAGACTTTTTCTGTACGTGCACAGATGATACTATTGTAAATAATATTTCGCTCCATGTAATCCGAACTGGCGGCCCCTAGAGATGAGTTGTGACGAATTTAAATTGAACTCTCGTTTTCGTTGATTCAAGTAGCGTAGTTGATAATGAAGTTTCATGTCTTATGTTTAAGAATTTATTTATTTCCAAAAAATTGAAAACCCATTGCGAGACGATGGAAATAAATGATCGAATAATAATAATAATGATAATAACCATAGTGATGAGGGCGAGGCAGCGCGGAGATTATTGCGGGTGAGGCGGCGGGGAAATGATCGCAGGAGGGTTAGGGGGCGGTGGGGAGAGTCCTGGCCGCTTGCCAAGTGCTGGAACAAACGAGCTTCAATGCTCGCCCGCTTCACTGCCTCATTTCTCTGAGTAGGGATAAAGCGGGTTTTGTTCACATTGAGGTTTGGGACCTCGCGTGAGGAGAGGGGATTGATGGGGAGAGGGGTGGGCGGAACCCTCATCTCTAACGAACGATCTATTCGGTGTTCTGATTGGCAAGAAGAGCTGGATTGGATCGTCATAATAGTTTTACAGTGATTCTACGTGTACTTTCGATGGAAACTTGATCTAACTGTTCGAATAATGTACTCATTTAGACATTTATCTACGTAATTTTTTTGCACTCCGCCAGCTCTGCAAATTTTCATTAATCATAACATGTTTTTCTAAGAAAAAAAATCTACTATTAATTTTTGTGCGCCAAACAGTTGTATCATGTATATTATTTTATGGAACATTTCAATATGGATACAAGGTATAATTATCCTGGCTGACAGATCGTACCTTAGCGTATCATTGACAACCCTTCTGATGTCATCCCTGCCTTTACTCTGCAGGACTGTAATTGATGCATCCGTAGGTGAAGTGTTCAGTGCTTAACAACTGATTGAAGTCATCGTTCTTGATACTAAAGTAATATAAATGAAGTGACTCAGCGTCGGCCAACCGATCGCCCGGTGATGAGCCGTCGTGAATAATTATCTTGGTTGGCACCTGAGAATGGCGAACATTAATTTTTCCATTGTGGCGTCCGTTTTGCCAATTGTTGAATGAATAAAATACCTTGAAGCTGCATTTTGGTAATGCAATGACGCTTCCAACATTTGCGGTGAGAGGTGAAGGCCATGGCGTGGCCTAGGCAGCTGGACCACAACTATACCCCTCAATCCTGTTAGAGGTGAAGGCCATGACGTGGCCTAGGCAGCTCCGCCTCAACAACCCCTCTATCCTGCTAGTGGTGAAGGCCATGACGTGGCTTAGGCAGCTCTGTCTCAACAATACCCTCAATCCTGTTAGAGGTGAAGGCCATGACGTGGCTTAGGCAGCCCGGTCACAACAATACCCTTCAATCCTGTTAGAGGTGAAGGCCGGCCATGACGTTGCTTAGGCAGCTCGGCCACAACAATACCCCTCAATCCTCCTAGAGGTGGAGGCCATGGAGTGGCTTAGGCAGCTGGGCCACAACAATACCCCTCAATCCTGCTAGAGGTGAAGGCCATGGAGGGGCTTAGGCAGCTCGGCCACAACAATACCCCTCAATCCTGCTAGAGGTGAAGGTCATGGTGTGGCTTAGGCAGCTCGGCCACAACAATACCCCTCAATCCTGCTAGAGGTGAAGGCCATGGAGTGGCTTTGGCAGGTTGGCCACAACAATACCCCTCAATCCTGCTAGAGGTGAAGGCCATGGTGTGGCTTTGGCAGTTCGGCCACAACAATACCCCTCAATCCTGCTAGAGGTGAAGGCCATGGAGTGGCTTAGGCAGGTCGGCCATGGAGTTGCTTATGCAGGTCGGCCATGGAGTGGCTTAGGCAGGTCGGCCACAAAAATACCCCTCAATCCTGCTAGAGGTGAAGGCCATGGTGTGGCTTAGGCAGCTCGGTCACATCAATACTCCTCAATCCTGCTAGAGATGAAGACCATGGAGTGTCTCAAGCAGTTCGGTCACAACAATACCCCTCAATCCTGCTAGAGATGAAGGCCATGGTGTGGCTTAGGCAGCTCGGCCACAACAATACCTCTCAATCCTGCTTGAGTTGAAGGCCATGGTGTGGCTTAGACAGGCCGGCCACAACAATACCCCTCAATCCTGCTAGAGGTGAAGGCCATGGTGTGGCTTAGACAGGTCAGCCACAACAATACCCCTCAATCCTGCTAGAGGTGATGGCCATGGTGTGGCTTAGACAGCTCGGCCACAACAATACCCCTCAATCCTGCTAGAGGTGATGGCCATGGTGTGGCTTAGACAGCTCGGCCACAACAATGCCCCTCAATCCTGCTAGAGGTGAAGGCCATGGTGTGGCTTAGACAGGTCGGCCACAACAATACCCCTCAATCCTGCTAGAGGTGATGGCCATGGTGTGGCTTAGACAGCTCGGCCACAACAATACCCCTCAATCCTGCTAGAGGTGAAGGCCATGGTGTGGCTTAGACAGGTCGGCCACAACAATACCCCTCAATCCTGCTATAATTGCATATCACCCTTTTTTGTTTGGAAACGTGATGAAGGGCAATGAAGTAGCTCATTATCAGCTGCAGGTCCCTTATGGAACACAACTCGTGTAGTTCAGTTATTATGGAACCCATTCCTATACGTAACTGTCGACAGTTAGCTCGCTAACTTAAGATGCTTGTAATGAAGTTCTATGTAAAAATATATCCATAAAACGTCATTACACTGACTATATATA
>SDVV010013683.1:0-15036 GCA_016164225.1 Gammarus roeselii | reverse complement strand
TACTGGAATTCATGATCATCGAGCCCTACGGAGGAGCCTATTATGGCTCGCGTTGAGGCTCTGGTAGAAATGAGGATCAAATCAAATCTGAGCGCTCTCGCTTAACTTAAAACTTTGCACTTCAAACACTCTGCCCTACGTAAAATGCAGCACGACCTCTTGATAATGTCTGAAGCGAGTCAAGCGGTCGAATTCTGCTGGATCTCCGGACACTTGGGAATAAGAGGAAACGAGCTCGCAGACTGGCTTCCACCAATCAAGAACAATTTATCACCATTCATTGCCGGGATTGGTCCCCTATCATTAACTCGTATATAACTTCCCAGTGGAATGACATGTGGCTACCGAGTGGACAAGAAATGCTTTCTATCAAGCCCTCTGTTAGAGAATGGTAAGCAAAGTTCTCTAACAGAAAAGACCAGTGCTCATTAACCGCTTATGCACGGGACACACGTGGGTGACCCACAATCACCTAATGGTTGTAGACACGGGACCGGATACGCCACCATGCCCTTGTTGCTACGAGGTGGCAATCAGCGTGAAACACTTACTGATAGATTGCAACGCACTCGCAGCAACACTCGCACCTACAAAGCCTTCTCACTGACCTTACCTTCCGAAAAAAGCTTATCGCTTTCGGAAAACATACCGGGCTATACGAAGCTGTCTAAAAACCAAACGTCTGAGCAAGCGAGGTGGTCTCTCCACCCAACATCGGACAAGCGATAACAATACGTCTACGTAGATACGCGTTAATACTTTCCGTTCCCGGTCGCACTTCTTTGCGCATATGCCCCAGTCGAGACATGTGTTTGATTTACATCTGACAAGATCAATCTTTCCGCACACGAAGGTATGGGAACCTACGGACAAGCCTCTGTTGACTAACGAGGGCCTCAGGTGGGAATGAGGCCTAAATCAAATTCAAAATTCAAAGACGTACCAACAACCTGAGCCTTTTCAAACAGCCGATCTCGACGAGCTGAGAAAATTCTTTGCCGATTGATATCAGGACATTGTAGACTAAAACACAGACATCTAATGGAGGCGTCACCGCCTCTAGACTGCATCAGAGTGGACTAAAGCACAGACACCTAATGGAGGCGTCACAACCTACATACTACATGGACTACATAGCTTCTCTTTCAATGGTTCATACCATGGCAAAATGCCCAACCTGGACGGAATGTTACCGCACCCACTCTCCAGGAGCCAGTTTCCAGTACCATGCTATGAAGCTCAGAAGCAATTCAGTGCGGAACCACTCCTCAGCAACCTCCAAAAAACAAACCTCTTACCTGGAATTTAATGTGAATTAACAACACATCAACTTCCCTGCCGCTAGAATCCTCTCTCACGGTGATCATCACTCTTCAACTACCTGCAATGGAATCCTCTATCCTGGTGATCATCACTCATCAACTACCTGCAATAGAATCCTCTATCCTGGTGATCATCACTCATCAACTACTTGCCAATGGAATCCTCTATCCTGGTGATCATCACTCTTCAACTACCTGCATTGGAATCTTCTATCCTGGTGATCATCATTCTTTCACTAGCTGCAATGGAATCCTCTATCCTGGCGATCATCACTCTTCAACTACCTACAATGGAATCCTCTATCCTAGTGATCATCACTCATCAACTACCTGCAATGGAATCCTCTATCCTGGTGATCACTCTTCAACTACCTGCCAATGGAGTCCTCTATCATGGTGATTATCACTCTTCCACTAGCTGCAATGGAATCCTCTATCCTAGTGATCATCACTCATCAACTACTTGCCAATGGAATCCTCTATCCTGGTGATTATCACTCTTCAACTACCTGCCATGGAATCCTCTATCCTGGTGATCATCACTCATCAATTACCTGCCAATGGACTCCTCTATCCTGATAATCACTCATCTTGACAGCACTGTCCCTAACTCGCTTCGAATACAATTCTTCCTTAACCTCTTCCTACAATAATTGTAGTGACTTGAACATGCTGCGAGCCAAAGCAAACCCGAAGACGTACGATGATTTCGATGACTTGTTGAAGCACTGGCTGCTTGTTCCACTTTCGGTACTAGCAGGACATTGACTCCAGTGCTCTGGAAAGCCTTGTTACCCTTATTTGCACTTTGGCTGCACTTCATGTGTGTGTTACTTCGTTTAATATTTGCGTACCCACTCTTCAACTGAATTGTTTATAACTTTCTATCTTCCACAGGTACTCTCGGGAGTTTGTCGAGGGTATCATCTCTATCTGGCCTTCCCTAAGTACCACTGCGCTGACTCTCGTCAATCCTCGGCCCTCAGCATCGTGTTACACAAACAGCGACAGCGCTTCGGCTCATATCAACAGCGAGCTTGTCACGCTTCTCTCCCTCTTGTTCCTGGTCGACAGTCATGGTGTGCTGACCGCTCATTGCAACGCCACACGTATCACCACAACCTCTACCAACTCCCCCTCTGTCAGCGTTCTCACCATAGTGGGTTTTTGGCTGCACTTGGTCGCAACGCCTCATACGGAGCTCCGTCTAAAGTTGCCCACGCTGAAGCTCCTTCCTTTCTTCTGTGCCATGAATGAAGCCATCCAGCGGCAAGTGGTTGAGTCCCTAGAAGCGTTCAGAGTGCACCACCTGCCGCTCAGGTCTGATGAGTTCCCAGAGGGCAGTTCCAGGGACCGGGACCTGCACAGGACCGTCGCCGAAGTGCTCACGGCGCTCGAGCTGACGGCCTCACAATCGCTCATCGTTTTTGTTGCCAAGCTCTTCTGCACGGAGCCCTCTCACAGGTAACCGGAACTTGATCTACTGCGCAGTCACTAATATCTAGTCAATTGCACAGCTAACCACCTTGAATATTATTGTGAATGGCAGCAATTAATTACGACTTCTATAATTCATTGTTGATTGGATACGTTATCTGCCCACGGTGTCATCTAATCGTAATATCCTATCCAGGTACGATTCTCTGCTGCAAGACAGCGTGTCCCGCGTTCTCTCATCTCTGGACACCCAACGGCGACTGTCGCTTCTGCAGACTGTGCACACCCTCACCGAGCAACAGTGCAGCCCTGCGCAGCAACCATACCGTAGCCGCGTGTTTAACGGTCTATTGTTGCCGTTACTCCAGTCGGCTGATGCAGTCTGTCTTGAGAGGTTCTTCGTGGCCACGCTCCACAGCATAATGGACGACATGGCGAGGCCCGTTCCCTCTAAAGCAGACGATCAGCTGTGTGTTCTCACAGCCAAAACCGGTGCTTTCTTGATGGTACAGGTGAGAGAGGGTCCTAGAGGCTGTTTAGCGCAGTCAATGTAACACTGGGGCACCGAAACTGAAAGCGTGGCTTCGTTTAATCTTTCATAAAAACGAGCGAGAGCTCTCGCAAGTCATGCCTCATTGTAACTTTGAACATGACTCTGACTTGCTTCCAGTGTTGTGTGATTTCACGAAGTTTCGTGCCCTACGGGGGAGCCTGCGATGACTCGCTTCGAGGCTCCGGTGGAAATGAGGCCCAAATGAAATCCATGTAGGTCTCAATCTATATTTACTATTATATACAATTTGAGACCTAATTTGTTGCGCACTTGAGTTCGCCCGTCTTTCCAGTTGCGCCATCTAGATTTTTTAAATACAGGCTTTAGTGCTAGAACTACCCCTCTCGGCGGTTGTACCATTCCGATCATATCTAGCGTCAAATGACGGTTCGTACAGTTGTACATGACTAACCTAATTCTTTGAGTGGACTAGGGGCGGGCATGACTATTGTAATAGCTCACATTTTTCCTTATTTCAGCTTTTGTACGGCAAGTTGAGCCGCAACCAGTTGTTCAGTTCCGCTTCAGCCGTAAACGCTGCTTACCGGCCCGCCGATAGCTCCGGGAAGGAGCTCACCAAGGAGCTTATCAAGCGCACTGTCCGGGTGGCTAAAGGAGAGTTGAGGCACGACAAGACGCACCAAGACCTGCGGCGCGTGTGTTCCTGTGCTGCCTATACCGCCCTCATCGCAATCATCGTTAACATCCAGGACGATCTCAAGTTTTACAACAACTTCCTCTTCAGCGAGAACGCGAGCAAGGGCGAGGCTCTGTGGATGTCCATGATTGACTGCTGCAAGGGGTATGAGTTTGACGTTGAAGTAAACTTCAAACCTGCTAGCAAGAGTCGGTTTGTGTCTGTGAGGAAAGCAGTAAACACCTCAGAGGATGATGGTGAAGAATTAAAGGGAGGTATGGATGGTATGGACAGCCCAACCGTGCAGATGTTTGCCTCCAACTACCTCTCTGATAGTAGCCTCAAAGAAGATTTGAGCCAGTACGACTTCTCTTCAGCTGTGGTGCTCGCCGTCAGGGAGAACAAAACTGCCTCTAGCAACGCCCAGAAGTCCACTGGCGGGTTGGTTCGACTCACTCTTGACTCCAGTGATTTCAATGAGCACGAGGTGATGGCTGCCCTGACTGCCGCTGTCCTTCACATGAAGGAAAACCAGATCACCCCTTCTCCTGGTGCGGGCAGCGAACCCCCTCCCGAGCTGCCCCCTTGGATGGCCGCCGTGGTGGGCAAACTTCGTGACTGTTCTGCCCCCCGCAACGTGAAGCTCTTCATGTTGCGCCTCATCACCAACACCGCCAAAGTTTTCCAGCCATACTCTCACCTCGTGGCAGACGCGGTGCTCGGGTGTATCGCTGACGGAACGGCGGGTGCAGGGATTAACTACTTCCTCGCAGACCTGGTGGTGATGTTGGTAGGGTGGGGCCAGCGAGGGGTGCCACGCGACCCCGTACATACCCCAGTGGTGCGAGAGGTGATGCGGCGGCTAGTGGCGGGTATACCACACACCCGTGCTGACGTGTTCAAGTACAACGTGGAGCTGTTCCGTACGCTAGTGGCAGTGTGGCGCCAGGTGGCGAGTGTCAGCGGGGCCCAGGTGGCTCAGTTAATAGAAACAACGGCCGGTGAAGCGCAGCAGCGAGAGGTAAGCGGTCGGTTAAACAAGGTCGTTCGCCGTAATTTACAATGCATGAGTTGCAGTTATTGTTTTAAAAAATGCATATTGACATGTGAAAGATTTAGCTATTATGTAAGTGCATGCGATGAGCGCCTTTGACATCGACTACTCTTCTTGGAGGGTGCGGCCTTCCGTCTATGCCAATGTGTTACAAACAAGAGCGAGAGTCTCTTTTGCCGCTGTTCCCTTCTGTTGGTTGACTAAACAAACATTCGAGCCTCTCAGCCTCACGACGTTACCTTTCAATAACGAGATGTTTCTGCTCAAGGTGGAGGCAGGCCTGCACGTGGTGGCGTGTTTACTGGTTGTCGGCCTGCCACCCTGTGACGAGACCCTCGAGGAGGAGGTGGCACGATTGAGACGCGCTCTGCTGGCGGCGCTCAGCGACAGTCGGGCGTCGGTCTACAACGCAGCAGCGGAAGTGGTCGGTCTCGTTCTCAAGAGGATGACGGGCGGAACAGCCGATACTGCCGATGGAGATTGTGACTCCGACGCGGCAGGTACCTTGTTACTCGGTGTCAACGTAGTTTTAAACCCAGTCACTCTAATCTATCTCGATCCGATACATCTTTGTAAGGATTGAATCTAGGTATAGACAATTTTGAGGGTGGCTAAGTTAGGCGGAGAGTGCGTGTGGACGTGCCCAATCCCCCAGTCACAATGCAGTTGTTGCTGCTGCTGCTGCTGCTGCTGCTGCTGCTGCTGCTGCTGCTGCTGCTGCTGCTGCTTAGCCTTGTTTTCCCATCACCCTAAATCCTCGGTACCCACCGACACGCGTTTGATGAAACGGGGGAGGGGAAACGAGAAAAGGGTGACCAAGTGAGGGGCGTGGTGGTGTTATTGCAGATAGCTGAACAATCTTTGTGTGTTGTGGCCGTCGGTGTAATTTTGGCTGTGGACACCAGAACATTGTTACTTGCAGCGTGTTCATGTCCATGAGCAAGCCTGGAACGCATTAACCAGACGCGCGCAGGGACGACCTCTTGTGGGACATGGACCAGAGGTAATGACTAAGTTATCTTGTCATTTAAAACAATCAGCGTATATGTTGTGACTCTTGTGTCTTTGAAGTGTCGGTGGGCATGAAGCCTGAGTAGCGCACAGGCTACGTCTACGTCAACACCGCAGAGACGACGCACACTACGTCATCCCCTCCGGCGAGGTTATGAAACAGATTGGGTTGAGGGACTTTCGCTAGGGCCAGATCTCAGACTCTGCCATCGTAAGAAATACACCTCGCTCTTATCGACCAACAAGACCGTCCTGTCATTTCCGGGGTTCGAACTCGCAACATGCAGCACCAGAGGCGGACACTGCAGCCGTCGACGCTACGGATGGACAGCATGAAAGACCGTTCAAGTATATTGCCTGTGATTTACCTATCTACGAAAGTCAAATCTTTTAGTTCTTTTTACGAAGTGATGGATGTAAGGTGTACGCAGGTGTTTTCTGTCATGGTATGCTTATCCTTTGCGTTGCTTCTACAGTCATGGCTACTACAACATCCCCAGCGATGACGCCGTCTTGTCAGCTGTTCTGTGATGGGGTTGTAAGCCGCATTATGGAGCTGTTCAAGCGCTCTTCGTCTCAGGCACTGTCCTGTCTCTACCACCTTCACAAGCACTTCCCTGGCATCGCCTCTAGGTGGGTTTGAGAAACTGTGATAGGTTTCGCGAAGTCATGATCTTGCCTAGCATTTCTGTAAGCACTTTTCTGACATCTCTTATAGACTCTCGTTTTCTTCGTTTGCTAGAAACGGGTGGGACACCTTGAGGAGTAATGACTCGATGCTCCTGAGCCCCCCATAGGCATCTGTTACGACTCAACCGGGCTGTGACTGCTTCTCTGCGATGAGAAAATTCCCCTTTTCTTAACTCTTCATTATTTCCTTTTCTCCCTCATCTTTAATTTACTTTTATTTATTCATTTCATTTGCGAAGGACTAGTTATCCCTTTATCTGTAAAACCTTTCCCTCCCCCTAGACATCGGTTAGGTGCACGGGCCGCGCGGAGTCACGGCCCAACCGGGGGGGGTAAGGGGGGGTTGAACACCCTTATTTCCCTTCAGACTCCCCGCTTCTTCACCCTTCACTATCCCTCCTTTTCTCCCCCATCCTGATTTGCTTGACTTTTATTTACTTCATTTGCATCTTATAATTATTTCGAATTTCTTTTAACTTGTCTCAGGCTACTTCTTAAAAACTTTCTTAATGGTCGTTGCACACAACCACACCTGTAGGTCCTGTAGGTGTGTTCTAGGCGCATTGCGCCCTCAGCCATGCTGGTGCACCGCCGACGTCCTCGACAGCAGCTAGACCGCCGCCCAACTCGCTGTCGCGAGGGAAGGGATTAGGTCGATGCCATGTCTAGTGGGGGACGGGTTGGAAATTTTCCGTCCACCCTCATTTGAGCCAGCTGGTCGAGTATGCTGTTGTTCAGTACCCGGACACTGTAATGGGGAGCCTGTCTAGCACCCGCTTGAACTCCAGAACCGTGGAGCACTCTTCATCTCGTACCCACTGTGGGAGCGAGTCTAAGAGAGCACTCGTGACCACTCGTCCGAGTGCTCTATTGTGGATTCGGCCCTGTTCGCAGTGCCGTCCTATTCTTGGGTTCCATTTTTCCTTAATTGCCATTTTCCCTACACGCACGCACACAAACACATACCGGTTTTACCAATTCTCCTTTCGGGTGGCAAGTAACAGCTAAGTTGCGCTCTTTCTTTCATGCAACCTTTTTCTATGGCTATTCCTTCTTCTTTTTTCAATTCTTGCTGTTCTCATGCGTGAAATTCCGTACATCTAGTGTAGATCTCATGCATGGGATCCCCGTTTTCTGTCTTTTCTTCATCTTGAAGAAGAGACAAAACAGGGATCCCATACATGAGATCTACACTAGATGTAGGGAATTTCACGCATGTGAACAACAAGAATTGACAGAAGAAGAAGGAATAGCCATAGAAAAAGGTTGCATGAAAAAGGTGTTGGAGCGCGTAGCCCGGCACCATAAAGACTACTGCGGATCCTTTGGGCTTCTTACTGCCATCCGGGGAGTGCTGGGACCATATGGCCTCAGCACCTTAGGAGTTCCTGTACCTCCTGTGGCCCCCGTACATACCATAGACGTTCGCAGCGTAAAGAACTTCGATTTTGCGCAGTAGTAAACTTAACTCGAACATCAAAAAAAGAAGAAAAAAAAAGACTAACATGATGCAGCACTGTTTGCTGGTTTGACATTCGACGCCAGAAGGACGATGACTCCAGTGCGCTAAAAAGCCTCGTCACTCTAATCTAATCTGTAAAACCCTTCCTCAAAGACAGCAAGTAAAGCGAGAGGAGGTTTGTAAGTAGAAAGTTGGATGTGTTGGCATTGACGGAGACGAAGTTGAAAGGTAAGGGCGAATGTAAGTTTGGTGTGGTAAGTGGATTAGAGTCGGGTGTTGAGGAAGGTTAGGCACGAGAAGTTGTGGTGTTGTTATTGAGTGATTAGTTGGCTAGTAGAGCTACCGAGTGGAAGGAGGTGTCCTCAATATTGATGTGGGTGAAAGTCAAATTAGGCGTTGAAGGATAGAGTTTTGTGAGTGCTTACGGACCTGGAGGAGAGTTTAGGAGAACATTTCAATGTGGTTGTACTGGGTGACTTCAAAGCAAGAGTTGGAGATGCAGTGGTGGAAAATGTGATGGGGAGGTATGGTGTTCGCGGTTGAAATGAGACTGGAGAAAACCTGATTGGTCTTCACATTGAGCAGGAGTTGGTAGTCGGAAGTAGCTTGTTCAAGAAGCGAGATATTCACAAGTACACATGGGTAAGGTGGCCAATGGTGCAATGGTGGAGAAAGCACTGATGAATTTTGTGCTGATATCGAGGAGAGTGGTGGGGAGGCTGTTGGATGTGCGGGTGCTGAAAGGGGAGGATGGTGGAGTGCCTGACCATCTGCTGGTGGAAGATAGATTGAGGGTGGAGCAGAGTTGGAAGAGGAACAATGGTGTAGGAAGAAAGGTTATGAAAGTGAGTGAACTGAATGTGGATAGCAGAGCTGAGGAGTTCCAGCTGGCGTTGAGGGAGGAATATGACAACGTGAGAGAGCAGGAGTTGAGAGATTTGGAGGAAGAATGGGAAACGTTAAGAGATGCATTGCTGAGATGTGCGAAGAATATGTGGTGTGCGCCGTGTGGGCGGGTGCAGAAGGAAAAGCTGCGAATGGTGGAACGAGGAGGTCAAACTGGCGGTGGCACAGAAAAGAGCGTTTGAGGAGTGGTTGCAGGCGAGGTCGGTGGAGGCCTAGGATTACTATTAAGAGAAGTGAAACGGGTGGTGAGGAGAGCCAAAAGGGATGCTGATGCCAGGTAGGGCCGACGGTTATGCCAGATCTTTGAAGAGAACAAAAAGATGTTCTGGAAACAGGTGAAGAAGGTGAGAAGGGAGATACAGGAAACGAGGAGGTGGTGAAAGATGAAAGCGGCCAGTTATTGTTGGAAAAGGTGATGTACGGAAAAGGTGGGTCAAGTATTTTGATGAGTTGTTGAGTGTCGAGGATGACAGAGAGGCTGACATTGTTGCTGTGGATGGTGGTGCTCGGATGCTAGTTTTGGGAGAAAAACTTCTGGCAGACATTACTAGGGAAGAGGGGCAAGAGGCGGTGAAGGTGATGAATGCAGGAAAAGCCCCTGGTTGGGATAGCGTTGCGACTGAGTGCCTGAAAAGAGGTGGAGTAACAATTGTCGAATAGTAGGTGAAGCCACTGAACATTTGTTTTGTGGCCGGCGTGGTACCGATTGAGTGGCGCAGTGCCTGCATTGTCCCGCTGTATATGGACAACGGAGATCACACATAACTGATTCAAGAGGAATCAGTTGTCTGTGGTCGGTAAGTTCCACGGGAGAGTACTGATCAAAAGGATTAGAGACTGTACGGATTGCGCAATTGGAGAGGAACAGTGTGGTTTTGGAGTGGTAGAGGGTGTGCCGATCAGTTTTTTTTTGCAGAAACAGGTCTGTAATTTGGGCCTTCAAGGATTTGGAAAAGACATACGACAGGATTGATAGGGAAGCGCTGTGGAGGGTGTTGCGTTTGTATGGAGTGGGCAGGGGAAATCTGTTGAAAGCTGTGCAGATGTGAGGTTCTACGTTGACCGCCGAGCATGTATCCGAGTGGGAAGCGACTTGACACATGCGAGCATGTGTCAGAGAGATGAGGCTGCGTAATGTCTCCCTGGCTGTTCAATCTATACATGGACGGAGTGGCCAGGGAGGTAAACGCGAGTGTGCTTGTTTGTGGCTTGGAGCTAAGGCTGCGTGATGTCTCCCTGGCTGTTAAATGTTTACATGAATGGAGTGGTTTGGTTGGGGAACGCGAGTGTGCTGGGTCGTGGTTTGGAGCTGTTGGAAGCGAATGGGTGGAGTTGGCAGTTGAGCCAGATGCTGTTGGCGGATAATACGGCGCTGGTGACGGATTCAGAGGAGAAGCTATGAAGGCTTGTGTCTGAGTTTGGTAGACTGTGTGAGAGGAGAGAGCTTTGAGTGAACGTGGGTACAAGTAAAGTAATGATATGCTTTAGGACTCGATTCGAGCAGAATTTGTGTCCTCCTAAATATAATTGTTAAAATAAGTTCTGAGCTCCCATGTGGAGAAGGCTGAACTGGTGGAAACTGAGGTGAAGTCGCGAGTAAAGGAGGGGTGTAATGTGCTGGATTCTTTGAAGAGTGAAATGAGCTGCAGGACGTTGGGGATGGAAGCAAAGAGAGGGTTGTATGAGGGTGTCGTTGTCCCAACTGTGTTGTACGGAACGGAGACTTAAGGGGTAAGAGCAGAGGAGAGAAGAAAGTTGAATGTTTTCGAGATGAAATGTTTGAGGAGCATAGCTGAAGTGTCGCTGGGAGACAGGTTCACTAGCGACGTGGTTCGAAACAGAAAGGGGGTGGTGAAGAAGAGGGGACAGAGTCGATTCCCGTGTTTTGAGATGGTTCAGGCACATGGTGAGAATGGATGAAGGGAGATTGGTGAAATGGGTGTTGAAGGCAGAGGCGAGTGGATGGAGGCCTAGAGGGAGACAGGGAGACCGAAGTTAGGGTGGATGGATGGAGTGAAGTACACGTTAGGAACGAGAGACGTGAGTGTGGAGGTAGCAAGAGAGCGTGCACTGGATAGGCGTGAGTGGAGGATGATTGTAAACGGATGATTTTTGACAGTGCTCTGATGTGCTTTCCTACCCTTGGCATCTCGTTGAGAGACGGATTGGTCGTGGGCGGGGCAGGGGGGAGGGGGCGCTCATCATGACGCGGTAGGGATAAACCAGTCACACTGTCGCGCCCTGCTGCCGACACTGACCTCGAACAACACTTATGACCCGGAGTATGTGTTGTAGGGTTTCCTGGCCGAACCCTTCAGCGCAAAAGGGCTAAGGTGTGTGTGTATGAGAGGAGTGTGAGGTGCGCCTTGCCGTCGGCCAACCCCTTGCTGGGGAATTTCAGCCTAGTGTCTGTATCTGCAGTCATAGTTTAATACAAATTTTATTTCCCATATCTTGACCTCCCCCTGAACCACTCTCCCAATAGTCGCTGCACACACACACCCCGCTCTGAATTTTATTTCTTTCGGGTGGATGATATTAACCAAGTTGCGCTCTTTCTTTCATGCAACCTTTTTCTACGATTTCTTTTTTTCGTACGCGAGCCAATTTACGTGACTGGATCCCAGGCGCATGCACATTTGTTGCTGTTCTTGTGGCAAGTTCCTCGCTGTAATATATCGTTTTCGGTTCTCATGTAAATTAGCAATCGTGTACGTTAGTATTTTGTTTGTGTTTGGTCCTTATTGTGGTGAAAAAATTGGAAGCGCACTTAGTGGATGCTTCCCTAATATTCGTGTGTATATATAGCCTTGTTGCCGGGGCTCTAGAATCTTGCTACCGTATCCACCGCGTGTCGTAGAAGGCAACTAAAAGGGCGCCCCGTAGCCGGGAGTAGAATCGTGCTACCGTAACCCCTGCGTGTCGTAAAAGGCTACTAAAAGGGGCGGAGCGAAGGGGCTAGGAATCCCGTTCTCTGTAAAACTTTTCCTCGAAGACGGCAAGACGAGCGGTGGGAGGAGAGGCACATGCCTCTCTGAACCCTATTGTTAGGGTCGCTGAATGTGCGTTGCTGTAGTACGAATGATGTGAAGAGGAGGGAGATTGGTGAGATGTTTGTGAGGAGAAAGTTTGATGTGTTGGCGCTGAGTGAGACGAAGTTGTAAGGTAAGGCGAATGTGAGTTTGGTGTGGTAAGTGGAAGAAAGTCTGGTGTGGAGGAAGGTTGGGCACGAGAAAGTGTGGTCTTGATATTGAGTGATCGGTTGGCTAGTAGCGCTACCGAATAGAAGTATGTGTCCTCAAGATCGATGTGGGTGAAAGTCAAGTTAGGCGTAGAAATATGGGCATTTGTGAGTGCTTACGGACCTGGCAGCGAAAGGAGTGAAGAGGAGAGGGAGCAATTCTGGACTGACCAGAGTGAGTGTATGGAAAGTTTTGAAGGCCATTTCAATGTCTTTGTACTGGGTGACCTAAATGCGAGAGTTGGAGCTGTAGTGGTAGAGAATGTGATAGGAAGGTATGGCGTTCCCGGTAGAAATGACAATGGAGAAAACCTGAAAAGTCTTTGTATGGAGCAGGAGTTGGTGGTCGGGAACAATTTGTTCGAGAAGCGAAATATTCACAAGTACACATGGGTAAGGATGGTCCATGGTGCAATGGTAGAGAAAGCTCTGATGGATTTTGTGCTGATATCGAGGAGAGTGGTGGGTAGGCTGTTGGATGTGCGGGTGTTGAGAGGGGAGGGTGGAGGAGTGTGGCCATCTGCTGGTGGAAGGTAGATTAAGAGTGGAGCAGAAGTGGAAGGGCAACAAACGAGTGGGAGGAGGAAGACGGGTAGTAAAAGTGAGTGGACTGAATGTGAAGAGTATAGCCGAGGAGTTCCAGCAGGCGTTGAAGGAAGAATATGACAACGTGAGAAAACAGGACCTGGGAGATGTGGATGAAGAATGGGAGACGTTAAGGGATGCGTTGCTGAGATGTGCGAAGAAGGTGTGTGGTGCGCGCCGTGTGGCTGGGTGCAGAAGGGAAAGCTGCGAGTGGTGGAACGAGGAGGTCAAACTGGCTGTGACACGGAAAAGAGGAGCGTTTGAGGAGTGGTTGCAGGTAAAGTCGGAGGTGGCTTACGAAAGCTATAAAGAGAGAAGAAACGAGGTGAAGCGGGTGGTGAGGAGAGCTAAAAGGGACGCTGATGCCAGGTGGAGCAGACGGTTGTGCCAGAATTTTGAGGAAAACAAAAAGATGTTCTGGAAAGAGGTGAAGAGGGTGAGAAAGGGAGAGACCGGAAAGGAGGAAGTGGTGAAAGATGAAAACGGCCAGTTGTTGTTGGAAAGTGGTGATGTACGGAAGAGGGGGGCAGAGTATTTTGATGAGTTGTTGAATGTCAAGGATGACAGAGAGGCCGACATTGTTTCTGTGGGTGGTGGTGCTCGGATGCCAGTTTTGGGAGAAAGACTTGTTGCGGACATTACCAGGGAAGAGGTGCAAGAGACGTTGGACGTGATGAAAGCAGGGAAAGCCCCTGGTTTGGATGGCGTTGCGACCGAGTGCCTGAAGAAGGGTGGAGTAACGATTGTCAAATAGTTGGTGAGGTTACTGAACTTGTGTTTTGTTACAGACGTGGTATTGATTGAGTGGCGCAGTGCCTGCATTGTTCCGCTATATAAGGGCAAAAGAGATAAAAAGGAATGCTGCAACTCGAGAGGTATCAGTCTCTTATGTGTGGTTGGTAAGTTGTGCGGGAGAGTGCTGATCATAAGGATTAGAGACTGTACGAACTGCGCAAATGGAGAGGAACAGTGTGGCTTTAGTAGTGGTAGAGGGTGTGCCGACCAGATTTTTGCAGTGAGAGGTCTATGAGCAATACCTTCCCGAAGGAAAGGATGTGATCTGGGCCTTCATGGATCTGGAGAAGGCATAACACAGGATTGACAGGGAAGCGCTGTGGAGGGTGTTGCGTTTGTATGGAGTGGGCGGACATCTGTTGAAAGCAGTGCAGAGTTTCTATGCTGACAGCCGAGCATGTGTCAGAGTGGTAAGCGAGGTGAGTGATTGGTTCACAGTGAAAGTGGGACTGAGACAAGGCTGCGTGATGTCTCCCTGGCTGTTCAACCTCTATATATGGATGGAGTGGTCAGAGAGGTGAACGCGACTGTGCTGGGTCGTGGCTTGGAACTGTTGGAAGCGAATGGGCGGAGTTGGCAGTTGAGCCAGTTCCTACTTGCTGATGATACGGCCCTGGTTGCGGATTCAGAGGAGAAGCTATGTAGGCTAGTGTCTGAGTTTGGTAGAGTGTGTGAGAGGAGGAAGCTTCGAGTGAACGTGGCTAGGAGTAAAGTAATGAGATGCTCGAGGACTGTCAATGCGAGCAAAATATAGTGTCACCCTAAATGGTGAGCTCTTGGAGGAAGTTCAGCGTTTTATGTATCTGGGCCCCATGTGGAGATAACTGAACTAGTTGAAACTGAAGTGAAGGCGCGAGTGAAGGAGGGATGTAAAGTGTTGGGTGCACTTAAGAGTGTAATGAGCTGTAGGATGTTGGGGATGGAAGCAAAGAGAGTGCTGTATGAGGGTGTTGTTGTCCCAACTGTGCTCTACGGAGCTGAGGCTTGGGGGGGTAAGGGCAGAAGAGAGAAGAAGGTTGAATGTTTTCGAGATGGAATGTCTGAGGAGCATGGCTGGAGTAACGCTGAGAGACCGGACCACCAACGACGTGGTTCGAATCAGAACAGGGATGGCGAAGAAGTTTGAGGACAGAGGTGATTCGCGTGTGCTGAGATGGTTTGGGCAAATGGAGAGGATGGATGAAGGGAGATTGGTGAAAAGGGTGATGAATGCGGAGGCGAGTGGTCGCAGGCCTAGAGGTAGACCGAAGTTTGGATGGATGGATGGTCTGAAGCAGGCGTTGGGAAGGAGAGACATGAATGTGGAGGTGGCGAGAGAGCGTGCAATGAACAGGCGTGAGTGG
>SDVV010013682.1:0-15036 GCA_016164225.1 Gammarus roeselii | reverse complement strand
CTAATATACATATGCAAAATGGTACCATGCAATTGTAAGTACCTCATAAAACTAGTAACCAGAAAACTAGTGACTTGAAAGCTGACTAAGATACCCAAAAATTGGTGACTTATTAACACGAAAAATCTGAGCTACGAGTTGAGTGCAGTACAGCTGAACGAGAGAGTTAGAGTGAAAGAAGTATAGCCTACTATAAGTGAAAGTTGTAGCAACTGTACACAGTATATAACACGTGATTATTCGGAATGAAATCCTTAAAGAAGTAATGATTTGACTTGGAAAATAATTACAGATATTGTTTCGAATTTAGTTAAGGGAATTGATAGTTTTTAATTATGAGTAAAAGTATGATGTTATTTCGATAAGGTTAGTGAGGCTTGGTTGAAAGAACGATACTGAATACGTGGCAAAATAGCCTGGCTCGGCATGACCAGAGAGGACTGAAGGGATGTGACGGTTGGTGTTGTTTGCGCATTTTGGCGATTGGTTCTGGATAATAAACAACGAGCCGGCATCGAGAGGTCTGGGCGAACGTGACGTCAAAAATGAACGTTATAGAAGTTTATAGTTTTCGACTAATTGGCAATTACATTGCGACAAAGACGAGATCTCATTCGGAGGATCCTGAACGGATATTGTGAAATAAACGCTGGGTCTGACTTTATGACTGCCGCTAGCACATGTGCTATGCATCGTTACACAAGAGTAGCGTGTGTGAGAACACGGAATGCATAGCATGAGGTTGCTCGATGAGCACACACGGACATAATGAGCATTCTTAGCCACGATGTATAACGAGAATGGCTCATGAAATGTTTGATTTACACGTGACTGGAAGAATTGAATAAAATGTAGTTATTACAGTAGTGAGGTGATAGTAAGACAATTGTAGTAGATAAAACATAGTACAGTATAGTAGGGCAGCTATAGTAGGGCGCTTGTGGTGAGGAAAAGCGTCGCCACAGTGCAATGGATAGGCGTGATGGAGAACGGTGGTGAATGGATGAGTTTAAACGTGTCCAGATGTGCTTCATTGCCCTTGGCGTCTCATTGTGAAACGGGGTGGTCGTGGTGGGTGAGGCCCGGTCCCTATGACGCAGCTGGAATAAACAAGTTTCACTTTCAGCCCAGGTGCAGACACTGACCACAGACCGCACTCATGCCCCAGAGTGTGTTGCGGGGTATCTCAGCACAACCCTTTAGCGCAAAATGACTAAGTTTGATTGAGTGTATTGAAGGAGTGTGAGCACGCCTTGCCACCGTGCACCCTCTTCCTGGGGGATTTGGCCTAGCGTCTGTATCTGTTTAAACTTAGGTACAACTATGAGTGCTTGTGTGTATCTATAAAAATATGTATGTGATTCGATATCAATTTTTGACTGATACAGACGCCGTCCAACGGGGAACCTACGAGCGTCGGCGTCTGCAGATATAAGAATGTTCCTCCACCCTTCCTGTTCACGTCGTCGTCGTCGATGCCGCCGGCGTGGACTCTGCTTGTGGTTCCCGGGCCTCAGGCCTACCGACAAAATAGCAGACACCAGAGCCGCAACACAATTGTATGTTTTTTTTTCTTAATGGCAAGACCCCAAACACCGTCGTGGCTTCCACTTCTTCTTCTCTCCAAGACGGTGACATAGAATCTAACCCTGGTCGCATGCCTATGTCCCACCTGCGGTCGGATTTACATGCACAGCATTGGCACGATCCGATGCAGATGTGGAACATGGACACCCTATACAAAAAAAAACCTTTGGGTCTAAAACAATAGTAATAAACCACTAAAGCGGCAACGCATTTCCTGCCACCCAACCCACAACATTAATACAGATCTTCAGAATAACTCCCTTCCCTTCGGCACAGTTCCAAGACACGTCTTCCTATATAAAATACTCATCACACTCACCCACCCAAAACTATAAGAATTGGCTAGCTATTTTTCTCTGACAGACATACACACGCTGTATACTATAACAATCAATCTCGAACTTGCCACTTCCCCAGTAGTGTCCTACAGGGCTCTGTCATTTCCCATTTCAATGCGTTCATTCACGACCTGGCACACCAACAGTCTACAGAACCCAACACCTACATCAGCTAATATGCAGATGATCTCGCAAAATCTACACAGCACATCAAACACGAGACCGCAGCAGCTCATACGTAGCAGAACCTGAACTCTCTTGCAGTTTGGCTGCTGGACAACAGAATGAATGTGTCCACGAGCAAGTCATCGCTCACATTATTTACACCGGATGACAGTAGTAAAAATTGCATCCACCCTCGTGCCACATTCAACAGCACTCCCATACCCTACAGTCCCACTACAACTATACTCGGAGTATCTTACGACACAAGGATGACGTTGAAACCTCAGGCAAACAATATCAGCACCAAAGCCAAACCTAGAGAGAACCGTTCTCGGATACTGACCACAATTGGCTACGGTCACTCAAAGAAATCAATTACAACACTATACAAACTATTCATCATACCCGTCAATATTGGACTACATAGATCTCGTGTTATTATTGCCGATAACCCGTCCTTCACAAATTCAGCTGGTGAATCACGACAGGTTCATGTTTTAGTTGATCCTCCACATATATTGGAATTGGTTAGAATTAATTTATTAGATCACGGCATTACTAATACCTCCATAACCCTGACTACCACTTCTGAAGCTTTGTATTAACTTGTTGCCCATGAGACAGGAGACTTCAAAATCGCCTACACAATTGGCCTAAATAATTTGGATGTACATAGAGCGACCGTTCAAAGTTTAACTGCTGCTCATCTATTGTCAAAAAACAGTTGGTAAAGCGCTGTGTGAGCAAATGAGAGTGTGTGGTGCGCCTTGCCGTCGGCCACGCCGGTGATTCGGCCTTGTGTCTGTATCTGTACCGCATTTACGTGATAATCAGAATCATGCCATGAGCGCCCGCAATGAGACAGCTACGACAGTGACTCGATCGCGTTAGAAATCCCGGTCACTCTAATCTCCAAAATCTGTTCTCACATGACACACGGTCACCCAAGAGATCACTCGTCATTAATACCCTCAAACTTTGTTGGCTTGGGACGGACTGAAGAGCTGATTTTAGCAGTATTCCATAATTGAATTTGCAGTTCGACTGGCCCTGCCTGGATCAGGCGCCTATCGTTCATGGGCTGCCGCAGGGTGAAGGTTCTAACGGAAGTGGTTGCCTCCGTTTCAAGTTGTTTCCTATATTGCTGCTATCCACATCATGTGGAAAACGGTTCCAAATTTTTGGTACCTTGATTGGAAAGAAGTTCTCGGCCACTGATGTTCTTAATGGCTTTCGCTGCTGGTTTTGTTCATTATTCCTGTTCCTTGGGTTCTTATCTCGGTCAAAGAGGCCCACACTATGCCTAGGTCTCTATGCCTAGTCCATTAATATTTGAAGATCTTATTTAAAGTGATATCAGTGTAAGTTCATCCAGTCCTTGTGGATGTGTCCTACTTCTCAGTTCCGGAATAATTTCTGTTTCTCGGTTCCATTCTGTTAATATAGCCTCTTAAGTGAGGGGACCAAAATTGTACTGCACATTCCATTTGAAGGCCGACGAGTGAAGTACATAATGGAAATACGATGTTCCTGGACTTGTAGTGGAAGTTACTGGATATAAAGCCAAGGACTCTATTGCCTGTCTGGTAGCTGTCAACAAAACAAGTTGTTTCACGTCAGAGTACCATTGTGGATAGGCCCCCTAACCTAATCAAGTCCAATATTTTGTTTGATCTAGCGCGCACGTAGCTTCAGGACTAATAAGAGGGTCGAGTTCTTTTATGCAGCATTTCTCTAATTCTTCTCTCCGCTGTTGTTGTTCTCAGGCTTGGGGTTCTTTGCCACTGTACAAATTTCATTGATCTGACCCCTGTGTCTTATCCGTTCTATTTTTTAGACGTTTGAGGACTGACTGCATTGCGCTGTAGCACAATCTTTAAATCTATTGAGTTACCAAGCCTATTTACTTTGATGCTTGTAATATGGACCATTAATTTAGTATATTTAATTTTATTTCTGATACTGCCATGTGTATTTTTTGTAAATATATGTATTATAGAAAGATACTGCATGTAGTCGAGTGTAGACTTGCATGTAAATGATTTTTCGCCCAACATTTCACTTCCGACTTCGCGAATTCTAGTCATATCTGTACAATAACCAACATTGCTTTGTATACCAGCCCTTCGGGATACACTGAGAGGAAAGACATCATAATTATTTGCAATCATGCTGGTTTTAAGTGACATAATTCAACCTTTTGTATGAGAGATCACGTACCGGTCACTCTTGAAATGGATTTCGATTGATGCCAAGATAATGTAGATATAACCGATGATTCATTTGTGAAACATTTTCCTCGTCTGTGTAATTACGTAGTATAGTAAACAGGAATAACAGCTATGTTGGTAACGCTTCAATGTGGTTCTTGCTAGTTTTAATACTGCTGCGCTTATTGAAAATGTATTTGTGATGGACTTTTATTCATTACATTTCTCAAATTATTTATTAATATTGTTCTAATAAGATATCTGCATTAAAAAATTTGTCACATATTATAATCCGGGTAATAAATTGACAATCATGACATGTAACATTAATAATTTACTACGGTTTTGTACAGGGTAGTTCCCCTCCTCAGTGACGGTCTGACTTAACTTCCTTCCGAATTTAGAGGAAATTTCGGCAGGCCTATACATACATTTACAAACATTTTATTATCGCACATGATAGATTGAACGGATCTCCAACGATGTGAGTGCCCTACGGGGGGAAGCGTGCGGTGACTCGCGTTGAGGCGCCGGTGGAAAAGAGGCCCAAATCAAATCCGCCGATGCAATTTCGACATTGTATCTCCACTTCACAGATTGGGGTGGATGGATGATTAGGCATTTTATAGATCATTACCACTTTATTTTAGTATTTCTTATTTCGGGGGCTCTATTATTTTTCTCTGCCTTTTTTCATAGTGATAAATTTTCTATTTGTTATTATTATATACACCGAGGCTGCTTGAGACAAGGTGACCCAGGGAATGGGGTACTCGTTGGACTTAGGGTTTCGGGAACCCGGGAGGATTTGAAAGACCAGGAGGATTGGGGGGGGGGGGAACAACTTGGACCCTTCTGGGGCCCTTTGAGACACCCTTGAGACCCTTCGGGACCCTCTTGAGAAACTAGGGCCCACTTGAGACCCCTATGAATCCTGGAACCTTTGCTTCATCCTCCCAAATCTACGTTTAACCTACTATGTACCTACGGTAAACCTACTCTAAATCTACGGTAAACCTACTCTGAATCTACGCTAAACCAACTCTGAATCTACGTTAAATCTACTCTGTATCTACGTTGAACCTATTCGGTATCTACTACTACCTATTCGGTATCTACGTTGAACCTACTCTGTATCTACATTGAACCTGCTTTGTGTCTACGGTAAATCACCCCTGTAACTACGGTAAACCTACTCTGTAACTACGGTAAACCTACTCTGTAACTACGGTAAACCTACTCTGCAACTACGGTAAACCTACTCTGTAACTACGGTAAACCTACTCTAAGTGGAAATGAGGCTCAAATCAAATGAAAACCTACTCTAACTACGGTAAACCTACTCTGTATTTACGGTAAACCTACTCTGTAACTACGGTAAACCTACTTTGAATCTACGCTGCACCTACTCTGCCAACGCGCCACCTTGCCCCTGCTGCCACCAAGTGGCTATCAGCGTGAAACACTTACTGATGGATTGCAACGCACTCGCGGCAGCTCAACGAGCGTTCCTAAATCCCCCGTGAAACCTACAAAGCCTACTCACTGACCCAACCTACCATAAAAAGCTTATCGCTTTCGGAAAACACACCGGACTATACGAAGCAGTCTAAGCCCCAAACGCCTATGCTGAATTGACTGGTGGAGATGGACCCCTAATCTAATATATTCTTGAACTGAATCTATTTCATTAAATAAATTGATCACTCGATTCATGCGAAATGAAACAATAAACACAATCTAGCCAAGGCGATTCAAGAAGTTGAATACAAGTATTCGGAAAACAATAAATTTCATTTGCTGCTCAATGCTCTGCAAATAGGCAATGAAAGTAATGCATATTCGAAAAAACTAAACGCAATTTGTCGTTTTCAATTAGAATTGTATAAGTATATAGCTACGTAAAATTTTTTTTCATTCTCTAGTAATATAACTTGCGGTTGATCATATTTCAAACAATGGTAATTGTTCTACCACTTTCAGCTCCAAAGCATTACTCATCAGCAGCAGTATGTGAATGAATAACCTCAAAATTGCAATTCTTCTTCAAAAAGGAGTGATCCTTTTGCTTCTACAACTGAAATATTTCAAAGCTATTACAATATATTCTTTGTGTTGGCCAAAGAAATTGTTGCTTTGTTCAAAACCGATTGCCATGAGGAATGAAAAAGTATTTATTTCAATTAATTTCATTTTATTACATCGTATTATTTTCTATCTATTCTATTGTTTTAAAACAATCATGATATTGCCATAGACGAATCGTCTAATTGGATTGCATACAAAGTTTGAACTGTACCGAGACGTACCAAGTGACGTCACAGCCAGCGGTTGGCGCATGGAACTGAGCGGGGAGATGCGCAGAACGGCGGGCGGGACAACCTGTCTCGTCAATAAATCTTAGCAGCCCCTGCCTAGCTGTCAGCATTCTCCTGTTGTCTTTGAGTTTATCTTCAGTGGAGAGGAGCTGGAGTATGGGGTTGAGGGAGAAAGGCATTTTTGAAGCAGGGGAAATAGACTAAAATTTCGGAAGCTCCGTCTCTGGTTGATTGAGGTTTAGAGTTCAGCTACTCTTTGGTGTCTGAAGATTTTTTATTTCTGCAGTAAATTTTGATGTCCCTCATTGAGAAGTTCATACCCCTCACGCCAGTTCATTCTGGCCCTCTATGTGGTGTCAGGACTCCCACCGCCCATGCCCGAGAGAGATCGGAGGCATAGCATGACTACAAGCGGGTCAGGAGAGTATAGGGCCGCAATTCCGCAAGTGCGCATGAAAGGCTACGCATATATGTTGAACTGAATAGGACCCAAAGAAATTTTTTCCATCGAGTCCGGAAAGAAGTAAGAGTCTAAGTTACTGAACAAACCTGATAACCGTAAGCTGTTTCATGCTTATGTCAGGAAAAATAAAGATCGTCCAGCTGTTGTGGCCCCTCCGACTGCCAAATGGTGAGATAATTCAGGATCCGAGCGTGATGTGCAAAATTTTCGCTGATTATTGTTCTGGAATTTTTGTAGGTTCTGCTCCTACCCACCCAGCCCTTTCCAGTCTCTTGATGTGAGTCTGTCTGATGTGGACTTCTCTAGAATAGGGGTCCAGCATGTCCTTTTGGCTATTGATCCCAGTTTCAGTATTGGCCCAGATGGCCTCCCACCGCATCTGCTGAGGAGTTGTGCAGATGAACTGTCCCTCCCTCTTGTTTGATTTTTCAAAAAACAATGAGGACAGGAACGGTAACTAAAGTCTGGAGCAAATCAATCGTTGTCCCGATATGCAAGGCTAAATCTCTCACTGATCCACTCAATTACAGACCGGTGAGTTTGACATCCGTTTGCTGCAAATCGATGGAAAGAATAGTTGTATCTCGGTTGACTGAGTATTTTGAGAGCAACAATAGTTTGTCAGCCCATCAGTATGGTTTTCGAAGTAACCGTAGCACCAATGACCAGTTGCTGTTGACATACGATGATGTTGGAAGGTGGATTGATGAAGGATATGTTGTGGATATCATAATGCTCGACTTTTCTAAAGCATTCGATGTGGTGAGTCATGGTGTGCTTCTGTCTAAGCTAGAGTCCTTGGGTGTTTGTAACTCATTGCTGGCCTGGATTGCGGCATTTCTCTGTCAGAATGATGAGTGTTTGTGTGAGTGGCAGCGTGAGCAGCCCAGTTGATGTGACAAGTGTGTGTTCCTCAGGGCTCTGTCCTTGGTCCGCTACTGTTCTTGATTTATATCAATCACATCTCGAGTGGTCTTCTATTCACGTTTAAAGCATTTTCGGACGAATATAAACTGCACTTGAAATACTCACGTAAGGACACTGGGTCTGCCGCCCGCGGTGTTCAGTCACTCCAAAGTGGTTTGGAAATCTCCGAAGATGAGAGGAGTAGGATTGAACAAATATTGACTAGTGTTTAAAATATCACTTGTCTCAGAATGGGTGAAACAAGAATCAAAAGAGTGGGAGATAACATTCATGCATGGCTGAAGGAAAAAGGAAGTCGGCTTTGGGTAACTAATGTCGATGGGGTTACAGTCGTATGTAACAAAGTTCAAGGGAAATAAGAAAGCAAATCACGAAATTGATATGATCCAAGTAGAAAATCATCATGACTGTGCTGAAGCTGAGGTAGTGGGAAATGGTTTTTACCTAAGAATCAAAGAAAATCGGAAACGTATGCAATAATTTCTCAATGATGAAGATCAGAATGACTTTGAATACTTACTTACTTATATTACTGACCTATGGAGATTGGCTTTGGGCCACGCCTTCGTATCGGCATATCTCCGGGTTTGGGGAGTGTGAAGGGAGCAAAGTGGGAGAAGTGATTTGTCGAGGGTAGCATGGGGCAGGAAAGGGAAGAAGGAGAAACTGAGGGGTTATGGTCCTAGTCTGCTGCCCATGTTTCTGTTCCATGCACTCTCATTCAAGCTCTCCACACACTCAATTCTCTCACCTTCCCAGTCAGGTTCTCATACTGTGTGGGGTGATATACCTTATGGTACCTCTGCAGGGATTGCTGATTGGACCTCCAGCACCCTGTTCCTCATCCTTTTGATCCATGCCTTCTCCACGAACACTTTCGATGCCTCTGTCACACATCGTTTCTTCTTATTCCCCAGTCCCAGGAGAAAACACATTCCCTGGCCCTCCTCTTGCATAAGTTCATTGCACTCATTTGGGTCAATTTCTGCATGCACCACATTCATCATCTCAGCTCTCTCCTCTGCATATTTTATGCATCCCCGTACCAAGTGTTCTACTGTTTCATCTACTTCTGACTCACATTGCATGCATACCTAAGTGCCATTTTCTGCCCACCTGTGCGTTCGTACATTTACCTCCAGAGATTGTGTCCGGGCTTTGAACAACAGCTGGCCTCCTCGACTACCATCATACCATCTTTCATTCCTTGGTTTTGGCTTCTTCTCATACCATTTGAGCTTTGATTCTCCATTCATTCCAGCATGCCATTTTTCCAGCCCAATCTGTTTCACTCTGGTGTCAATCTTTTTCTTCCATTTCTCCACACTCCCTTCGGGCCCTTCACCGCGTTCATTCCACATTCTCCAGACATCCCCATGTGCTTTTACATCTTGTGGTCTTATACCTTGGTACCCACACTTTTTGGCTCTCCGCTTACAGTTTTTTTTACCACTTGCTCTGCCTACTGTTCCACTTGTGCACCTTCTTTGTCCACCTTGCCTAACACATCCTATCTAGTCTCACTTTATATGCCAGTACTGATTTCGTTACTCGTTCCCCAAATGGGCTCCATTCCATCTCACCTCTGATTGCTTCAACGCCAACCCATCGGTTTGCTCCAAGGGTCATTCGTCCGAGTTTATTTTGTGTCACATCCAGTTTTGCCAGCTCAGTCTCTGTCCATCTCATGACATCCATTCTTACATAACACCAGGTACAGCCATGCTCTTCCATAACCCTCTCAAGCATTCATACCTGTCTGCCCTGAAGCGTGCCACACTACCAAGTCTACCCCACCACTGTTGTGCCCTGAGCATTCTTTCTCTCTTTGCCTTCTCGCACCCATTCTCAGTCATCCAGCACCCAAGGTACTTGTATTCTGATGTGCACCCAATTTCAACATCTCTCAGTCGCCATTTTAGCTCATCTCCCTCTTCTCCGTTTTCTACAATAACTTGGCTCTTCTCCCCACTGAAACAAACCTGAAAGTACCTTCCATATCCACTCACCACGTCCAGCTTCCTTTGTAGCTCGTCTTTACTCCCACTCATAATGACAATATCATTTGCATACAGCAGACAGCTTAGTCGTTCATTTCCAACACGTATACCCAGGCCAGCTCTCTTGATTCTCACCGCCAGTTCTTCTGTATATAATCCAAACAGTATCGGCGATAAGATGCATCCCTGTCTCACTCCTCTTATGCTTCTTACCCGTCCAGTCTCTAGCTCTCCGAGTTTGTATACTATCCTACCCGTGTGCTTGCATACATGCTCATAATGATGTTGACTATTTTCTCACTCATCCCTATCCTAGTCAGTATGTCACACAGGATGGTCCTATTTACTCTATCGTAGGCTTTCTCAATATCCAGGAAAGTCATGTATCCTTTCTTCCCATCCTTTTTCATTCTTTCAATCATTTCAATGACCACAAACATGTTGTCCTCTCCTCTCCTGTCTTTCCGAAACCCATTTTGCTGTTTTCCCAGAACACTATGCACTTTTATCATTTCTTTCATTCTCTTATTCAAGATATTACAGAATATCTTGCCCACTGTGTCTGCCAAAGCAATAGGTCGGTAAATTTTCAGCTCTTTTTTACTCTTGTGTCCTCCCTTGTGTAACAGAATCACTATGTATTCGTTCCACTTTTTTGGCACTTTCTCTTCGTTCCATATTTTCTGGAATAGTTCATTCAGCTTCTCAATCAGACTTCTACCTCCATTCTTAAACAGTTCATGTGGGCCTTCATCTGGTCCAGCAGCCTTCCCGTCTTTCAGTTTCTTGAGAAACCTTTCAATCTCTCCATGACTTATCTCCTCATTCATTTCTTCCATATCTTTCCTTTCAATAAACATGTGAGGTGTCTCATGCCATCCATTTGCCCTGATCATTCATGCCACCAATGTCCTCCCAGAACTCAGTAATAGTATTTTTTCATTTAATTGTTGTCTTGCACACTGACTCCATGCACCACCAACTCATCAATCTCTGTCATTTGGTCACATCTATCTCCTCTAAGAAATCTGAACCAGTCTCTTCCACCCTCTTCTCCCTTGTTCTGCAGATCTTCAACAACTTTTTTTTCATCTTTTGCTCTAGCCTCACTCATCATGCCTTTCATCACAATTCTCTGCTTTATGTACTCCCTCCATGCCACATCAGCCTCTGCCACTGTAGCTTCTCTTCTCTTCTTTTCAGCCTTCCTTTCATCAATTCCATATCATACCATGCATTTAAAGGCCCATGTCTGGAGACGGGGTTTGACATACCCAATTGTCCTAGCTCCTACTCTTTTCAGGGTAGTGAATAGTTCAATATTTGTCTCGTTCACTCCTTGCACACCCTTCCAAACAGCATTTGTTAATTCAACCTGGAATTCATCCCACTTGGCATCCCGTAGTCTCCATGTCCGCTTTTTGTTTGTTTTCCTGGTCACACCCTTTTTCTGTTGTTCACCAATTCTGAAATTCCTCACTAGCATGTTATGGTCACTTGTAACATCAATCAAGCGATCCTTATCCACCCACATGCTTGTGACTTGGTTTCGTGCTCTTTCATTCACAAGCATGAAATCAATGGCAGACTTCTGTCCTCTCGCACTCCATGTCTCTTTCCCTATCTCAATAGTAACATTCAGGTTTTCAAGATGCATCTCTTCAGTAAAGTCAATTAGCTTTTGTCCATGTTCATTCACTTCCTCTCCTAATAGCCCAATGTGGCCATTCATATCTCCCAGTATCAAAATCTTTTCATTCCTGTTTTTTTGGACCACCTTCTTCACAATTGCATACTTTCTTGCATTCTCTCTTGTAGCATCAAGGCCAGCCGTTGTCATGTAGCATACTACCAGAACAAGGCTCTCGGGTTTGTCACAGTTTTTGTGTTGAATTCTTACAGCCAGTATGTCTCCACTCATGTCACAGCTCCCTACGTCAATCTCATTCAATTCGAGTCCAATCTTTTTCCTCAACAGAACACCAATTCCTCCACCTTGCTTGAGTCCCTTGCTCCTACCCTTACCAATCATTTGGTATTGTTCACTTGATTCATTTACTCTCTCTTTTAGGTTGGTCTCGGTTAGAGACACCACATCCATACCCCACTCATATATTTCTGTAGACATATCATCTAGTTTACCAATACCCCATCCTCTTACATTCACACCCAAACCGTATGTTCACCTCTTTGTCTTTACTTTGACTCGGTCATCATCTCTGCTTACCATTCGGCCTCTTCCCACGCTTCATTCTCAAGTACTTGCTGCTTGCATCTATCCATCTGATCAACCTTTGTGCCATCTTTGCATCCTCTATTGCATTCAGGTGTATTCCATCGTTACCAAACATTTCCGGACCAAGGACAGGGTCCATGTTTATAAAGCTGGCTTCTGTGTTGGCAGTTTCTTTCCAAGAGTCCCGGTCCAAGTTCAAAACTGCGTCATGGAGTTTGGTGTTTATCTCTTTCCGGGGTTCCTCGTATTGCTGCTGGTGGGCCTGCTGCGGTCGCGGCCTGATGCTCACCACTGCCACACGAATACCCTCATTTATCTCTTTTATCGCTTTCACTGTGTCAACAATCAATCTCACAGTGGTATCTCTCTCCCTCTCCAACAGTCCGTGTCCTCCTTCTTGGATGACAATCGTGCCATCCTTCCTACCTACACTAACTTCCAGTGCCTTCTCAGTCAAACTCTTTATGTGTGCTTCGTTCATGCTCACAAGCTTACTCTCACCACTCAGTCGCACATGCCTCTCCAAGTTCTTCACCATACAGTCACCAATCACAACAACTGGGACAGGCATCTTTTTCCTAGGTGGCTCTTGATGCTCCCCTCCTGCCTCAGTCAGTGCTGCATTCCCTGCCTCAGAATCAGATGGAGTGGCTCCCTTAGCAGCCCCAGTGGGTTTGGTTGAGACTGTCTTACCAGTACCATGCTCCTCTGAATTGGAGAAGTTTCGAATAATTAAGGTTCAAGAAGAAGAAGCACTACATTTGTGGACTCAATGGAACGGAACATCCTTCGGTATTCGTATCAAAGATATGCTGGAGTATTTGAAAGATTTTGAGAGAAAATTGAAACATCGTGATGATGGGGATGGATGGATGTACGAACCCTGCTGTGATAAAAAAACGAGGTAGATGGTATTGATGATGCCATCAAGATCTGTAATTAATACTGATAATACAGTAATAAACCACGTCAATCCTTAATCAAATGTTTATATTATCCTAAAACTCAATGGATAAGCGATGAATTGCTTATCGTGTAAGTAGGAGGCAACATCAAATTATCGAAATCAGTAGAAGAATATGTTTCACGCATTGCCATAAACCTATCTTGGGGTGAATGTTCTAGATGTGTTACAGATTGGTAGGATAAAATCAGAGTCCGATCAAATCTTGCTCAGACAAGATTGTGATTCTGTTGTGGAAGGATGGGGTATATCTTGAGTCGTCGTTTGTTCGAAAGTAATGGGGTAACCGGGGCTTGTAGTCGATGCAAAAAATAAATAAAATTCAATAAACATAAATCTACGAGTAATGTATGGGGACATCTGAAATGAAGTCATTGTCATGAATACGAAAATTATAGGAAAGAAAAGGCAAATCAACCGCGCAAGTCGTCAAAGGATGTAGGGTGAGGAAATATTGAAGTAAATGTAGTATACCTAGTATGAGATGAAGTGTTCGTTTGTGTGAAACTGGATACGAATATGAAAATACTTGTAAAATTCGAACTATCTAAGATGGAAAATCTGCCCTCTCTGCTTACTAATATGGGTCGAGAGTGACCACGAAGTAGAAAGAATTAGGTGAAAGTTTTATAAAGATTCGTGTGGAAGGGTTCATATGTATATATCAATGACTGAAAACCGTACATAAGTTTAGTTTATTATTTTTTTTTTTGATGGGTGTGAATAACATGTAAAAGTGATGTAGAATTGTGTCAAATCAAAATCAAGAATCATGTGAAAAATAGCTATAACAATCAAACAACGATGAAATGATTTATGAAAACAGATGAAATTTGCTAGATCAAAATTGGAAGTTTGTATCAAAACTGCAAAGAATGGATCAAAATTTAGAGTTAAGTGGAGATATTTGTTATGCATCAATCATAAAACACTAAAAATTATATGCACGCATGACAAGTCGACCGAAAATACATAATTTCTTGGATACAATAGGTTAGGTTAAGTTAGGATGATTAGTTCTTTTAACATAACATACCGTGAAGCTGATCGAGTCAATGAATAAGTATCATACGTAAGCAAAAAATCTCGAAAGATGATAGATAATTCTTGGTTAAGCTGGTTAGGATGACTAGATATTCGAATCTAATATCGCGTGAAACTGTTTCACATCAAAAAAGTGTAATTAAAAAAAATCAAGGGATTTTATTCAAGAGGTAAAAATGGCTTAGGGCCATTCCGAGATGTTAACCGATCCTGTATATGCATACAAAATGTGTGTGTGTATGTCTACATTATGCCGGTATCAACCGTGTATACGCCATACATTATATCGGCATATGCCGACATATGTCGGCAGCAACCGTGTATACGCCATACATTATATCGGCATATGCCGGCATCAACCGTGTATACGCCATACATTATATCGGCATATGCCAATTTATGCCGACATATGCCGCATCAACCGTGTATACGTCATACATTATACCGGCATATGCCGACATGGTTTATATCCTAGATCTTGTTGACTGCGGACCTTACATAACAGATTTGTTGTAAAGATATTAGAGTGGATTTATTCAATATTCGGTATGATAGACGAAAATGGTAAAAGCAACGCATCCAACAACACAAAAAAAATCTTATGCTAACAGTAAAACAATACATAAAACTTGCTAACTCATTAACACCTATAACAATCATTGACATATGCTGGAAGCTTACATAAACGTTTTGAACTCTATAGTCTACAAATAAGTGATCACGTAACATTACTTGAAATCAGTCGATATTACTGGACTTGTAACAAGCTAAGTGAACATATATA